>JABASF010000195.1:0-56218 GCA_019776145.1 Harlomillsia oculata | reverse complement strand
TGAACTGAATGTTTAACTGTCGTATAGAAAAATGGCTTTATTTTTGCAACGTATGCACTTTTCCAGCGACAACAAAAAGTTGGTAGCACACACTCGACTATATAAACAGTATTTTTAATTTAATTGAGTAAAATGCTTATGATGCTTGTTGATTGCTCAAGTCAACGTGATGATGACCCAAAGAACTATACTGGAAGGTTTTTTTTTTATTACTGTAAGTTCAGTCTTTGAAATCAAAAAATGCTTGTATCGTATCCTTTCGAACACGTTGTTGACAAGAGCGGTTTTTGAGACAGTGTGTGACACTTGCAAAAAAATATGAGCAAAAGGACTTTTCTCTTGACACGACAAGTATTTTTTCCGTGTTTATAAAAGAAGTTTTAATACGAAGTCGTGCTGAGGTGATGAGCGTGGTCGTGGTTGCTACTATAAAACCTTCCTTGATTAAATCCACAACATCATGCCGAATGATGGGATTGATGGGACTACAACCACGAAGAGCTGCAACACCGGACTACCAGGCTTAATACTCTCGCTCCAGCATACTCCAGAGAGTCCACAAGAGTCTTGCAGTCACACACACTGAGTCTGTTCAAAATGCACTCTTGTCTCAAATGCATAATCCAAAAAAGAGATCTCTTCTTTCCTTCTTCTCCATTCCCGATGGCATCCTTCGTCTGCTACTATAAAACTTTTCATGTAGTAGTCAGTTTAAGTAGCCTGTAGCTTTTTTGACACTCCAAGGCAAAAGCAAAAACTAGGAAGTTTACCAAACATTAGCCACTCTCTGCCAAGCTACAGCTCCTATGAAAGCATCATGCAATTTTATCCTTGTACGACTTATCAAGAAATTCTCCATGATATGAAATCTTATGACAATGAAGAAACCTTGCAAAGTTTTAGTTTAGTAATGTGCGATTAGTATGACAGTGAACGACCACGGCAACCTTATGGAAGAAGAAGAATAAAATATAATACGTGTAGTAACTAATATTCCAGAAGGTCTTTTTTTGAAAGTAATTTTTTCGCTCTCGCATGTATATGATAGTCGTAGACCGTAGACGTAATAATGCTAAAATTGCTTGTGTCAGTGTCTGGTCTGTCAAGTTCTGTAATCAGTATTTAAGTAGTGTAGCTGTGTAGTTTGCTGCTATATCAATATGACCATTCCATATTATGTCGTTAGTATCGGGGTTTTAAATGTATGCCTTTGTTGTGTTGTCTATGTGTCGTCCTTTGAAAGTGTCTTGTGGACACTCAATTGTTATGTTGAAAAGGGATTTTGAGACGTATGGATATGGACTTGGATATGAAAGTCACAGATGCTTGGACAGTACAAGTGGCAATAGACAGCCTTCAAAATGCACTCTTTCCATTGCTGCTCCTTCCTTGAAAGACACGGTGAAGTCAAAGACTATCAAAGACTCTTCAAGACCATTGCAATAGTGCAAGTCGAATCATCTCATCGTCTTTCTCCTTCAAGACAGACGCCGAAACTCAGACTCTTCTTCCACTGCATGAAGATGATGCACTTTTTCATGAATTTTCTTAGTTGAGCAGCATTCACAGTACATTTCCCCTCCTCACCATAACAAAACCGATGAATCCCCTGGTAATTTCCAATTCCATGAATCCAGGGTCTTCAGTAATAGGTTAAACCGTATCCTCCACATTGCGTAATGGGATTTAATCTTTCATCTACAAAGTCACTAGGTCGACAAGCCGATTGAAATCTTATATATGCATGAAAGTTAAGCATCTTTCCCTTATTCTACTCAAAACTCAACTTCATTTGGAATGAAAGATCACTATTGGAGAATTTTAATAGTGTTAATTGCGAAATACATCGTCGTTTGCATGAATTACATGGATGCATGCACATTTGTTGTTGACTATTTTCTTCGACGAGCATACTCAGAAAGTGGGTTTATGCCATGTGTGCATGTGCAGGTCAAAAGAGCGTAACCAGTTAGCATTAAAAGTGGTATTTGGCATATGAGACGTTAGCACTTTTGCAAACGTCAGCATTCAGCTTTATCGTTTTCTTCGGTCCAACTTCTCTGGAAGCGTAAGCTGCCTAACCTGCTTAATAAAATGTGCTAATAGCTTCAGCTGGGGTAAATTGTGACGCGTCCTTTCCAACATGGATTTGTGTTGACTTGCACTCCTTGCAGGACATATCGTCTTCCACTTTGAATGTTGGTGAATTGGGATGCTTTCCTTTATTTTGATAATTATTTTTTGAACATTTTCAAGAAAAAGATAAGGAAGATGAGTTTCAAAATCCGTAGGGATGTGAGTAGGGGAAAATCACTGGGAATGCAGTCACATAATCGTGCTGCCCATTTAGACAACAAGCAAAGTTCTCATGCATGCATGCAATCCCCTAGTCTTGGGTAACAACTAACAACGCAACGCTCCATGCAATGTTCACTTGGTCTATGACTTCTCAATAGCTTCCTTCAAGGCATTCTCAGGATAACTTTAAGACACTCGTCTTAAAATACGTGTTCTGCCTTTTTCTTTACATTCCCTTTGCCTCTTCCTTGCCTCAACTTTTACTTACGGCAAAAGCAATGTACGTTGCTGGGTAGATTTGAGTCAAATGCAAAGCGAAGGCACGGCATAACTCAACTTTAAAAAAGGGTTGAAAAAAGAAGAGAAGCGACAGGAGCAAAACCGACGGATGATACAGCCACACAGCATCGAAATTGTGATGCTGGTTACATTTTGTATAAAAGCTTGTTAAGCCTTATCCCCTGTGTCTCACCTAAACTTTGTTGCTAATGTTTGAAGGTTTTTTTTACTAGCTTTCTATTCTCCTCCTCCTTCAAAAAGCTGAAATGCACTACTGGCTTATGGAACATTGTATTACAGTATAACGTCTGATACCAAAGAACATAATAAGAGGAAACTTAACTCGTCGTATTGTGTTTTCTCGTCTACGGTCTCTTCATGCAGTTTACTGCTTGCATATTATTAATACAGTGTGTGGATGTGTAGACTATGCTTGGGGATGTGGAATGGAAATTGCGTGCAACAAAGTAAAGGGTTATCATCATGAGAGTAAGAAAAATGAATGTTTAGCTGACTATATACTGTAAGCTTAAGCATACTACGTAATATTACATTAGGTACTGAGGAATACAATGTTACAAGGTTTTGACTATTCACTATTAATCCATGGTACAATAGGATTGGATTGGGCTAAATCGTCGAGTTTATGGTTGAATGTTAGAAGTGTATACGGTAGTAATAGGATTATATACAAGTTTTGGATCTTTTTGGGTTTCTCTGCTTTGCTTCCTCCTTCATCATGCAATTCAAGAGTTTGTTTCATTCGGCTATGTTCGGAGTGTCGTGTCGGGGCACATACCAAAATGGCCTCTTGCGAACATACCCCTCCTCTGTGAGAGATCCCTAATGTACCTTTTGGAGTTGGTCGTCGCAATAGTACAAGTCTTGTTGGTTGAATGTTCTGTAGGGACGAGATGAGAAAAGTGACGGAGTGATCCAGGTTGTTGTTGGGCTTTGGCAACCTAAGGTTGCCCACCTTGCTCACCTTTGTTCCTCTTTTTTCTACTTGCTTTTAGACTTCAAGCAGACCTATTATCCAACGCTCCCATCACACTCTCCTCCGGAAAGGTCCTGATGCCCTAATCACCCTGGCTGTCCATCATCTTTCCTTGGAGAAAGCATTTCATACACAGTTCAGTCCCGTTCACAACTCATAAGGCCACAAGGTGTTTGGACACAAGCTTGCAGGTGTTGTTGTCGGTGACAAAAGTAAGTTCTGTGTGTAGTTTCCTCCACTCCTAAGAATACTACTGATTTCCCAAAAAGTTCAAAGTTCCAGTTGTATCCTTCCAACACAAGAAACAGATAATAATTCCACTAGAATCTCTCTATCATCTCAGTAGTCAGTTAAAAAAATACTTTGGTTCCGAACAGATTTCGGTATTTGTTTGCATTTGTGGAACATCAACTGACCTTCTTCCACACGACGCGGAAGTCTACATAACCCTGGAATGTTGTTATCTCATAAATAAACGAAAATTTGACACACAGACGGACGTAAGAGACAAAAACACTGATAGCGAGTGCATGTGCTGAGAATCATCAACCCGATATCAAAATTTCTGTTCGACCAGGTTTGTTGAACACGACGTAATGATGATGCATTCAAATCTTGTTTTGTGAACTTTTGTTTTCGTGAAAGGATCTCATTTTTCAATATGTTTTTTGTATTACAACAGTGCATTTTGTGTGTTTAGTAATTAAGTGACAAGGCGATCAGTGTCCAAGTTTGACCTGACCTAACGGGGTGAGCTGATGGCTGCTGCCTCTGCGTACACATACACAGGTTTCCAAGATTCCCCGTCATCGTCGGCCTACAAGAGATCTCAAAGTTCACCACCGTAAGCTACAACTTTTGTTTTATAATCGCAAGAATTATGAATCTATCAAAAACTGTTGCTTACCTTTTTAATTGAGCTTATCATTTTCATTATGAAGAGACTGAACTATTGTTGGGTTTGCTATAGTGCGTACTTTTGTTCAATTAGAACCCCATTATTCACGAACTCCCTTTTTATCACAAAAAGTTTAAAATTCATCCGTAGACGTTTCCATATTTTGAACTCGTAGTGGGCGTAATTGCAGTTGTAATTATTGCATACAATGTAAATCGCAATAACTCATTATTTTACTCTTACTAACCTACGATATGGAATCTGCTTAATGTTTTTTTCTTACGTGCTGATTACGTTATCTAAGACTGATATACATGGAGTTTCTTATAGAGGTTTTCTCATCATCGTTTGCATATCTTTTAGTGATGTTTTCCTTAGTCGCATTTTTTTCATGCAAATTAGTGGCATTGCTTTCCTCATTCTGAAGGCAGTGCAGTGGTTTTGGTTGGAAATGTCTCAATTGTAAATTCTTTATAATATGTTGTTTGATACAGTTCGGATGAGGATATAGAACGAAAAAGCAGCAGAATGGAAGACGAAAATATGCAGGATAAGGAGCGGTTTGCCAGGTAAGCTGCATTGACTGCAGAAATTAATTAACTTCAAAGTGTAAACCGTTGGAAAAGGAAGTATTTTGTCGGTTTTTATTTCGAATATCATGCAGGGAGAATCATTGCGAGATTGAGCGTCGCCGGCGTAATAAGATGACTGCTTACATCACTGAATTATCGGATATGGTTCCGACGTAAGTGCTAATTTAAACTGCTGATGTTACATTTCAGTTTTGTGCATGTTAATGTGTTTTTGAAATGGTGTAATTTTCTTTGCAGATGTAGCGCTCTTGCCAGAAAACCAGACAAATTAACCATTCTACGAATGGCAGTCGCACATATGAAGGCATTACGAGGTAGATCAATCCTCATTTTGAATTTTGTTTTATTATCTAACTTTGATCTAAATAACGAAATTGTTTTGCGACATGCAGGAACGGGGAACACAAGTACAGATGGGACGTATAAACCGTCCTTTCTTACAGACCAGGAATTAAAACATCTCATTTTGGAAGCGGCTGATGGATTTTTATTTGTCGTCGCTTGTGACTCCGGTCGTGTCATTTATGCTTCGGATTCTGTAACCCCGGTGCTGAACCAGGCACAAAATGAATGGTTTGGTTCTTGTATATACGACCACTTGCATCCCGAGGATGTGGAAAAAGTTCGTGAACAGTTATCCACTCAAGAACCACAAAACACTGGCCGAATTCTTGACCTCAAGACAGGAACGGTCAAGAAGGAAGGTCATCAATGTACGTTTTGTTTTGCCATCAAAATCAGTCCATATACTAATTGAGGATAATCACTTTATTTTCTACAATGCTGTATTTTCTTTTCCAGCTTCCATGAGATTATGTATGGGATCTCGACGGGGTTTCATATGCCGGATGAAAGTTGGAAATGTGCACCATGAATCGATGTCGTCCGGTCATCTAAATCGCCTGAGGCAGCGGAACACCCTTGGCCCTTCCAGAGATGGGCACAATTATGCAGTGGTTCATTGTACCGGTTACATTAAAAATTGGCCACCTGCAGGAATGGAACGCGGCGGTGATGACAGTGATCCTCATGGGACATCACATTGTTGTCTTGTGGCCATAGGAAGACTTCAGGTCACTTCGGCTCCGAACACTTCTGACCTCAACAGCTCTGAATCAGCAGCTCAGTTTATCTCACGACATTCAATCGACGGAAAGTTTACGTTTGTGGATCAAAGAGTAATGGGCTTACTCGGCTACACTCCACAAGAATTACTAGCCAAATGTTGCTTCGATTTCTTTCACCCTGAAGATCAAACACACATGAAAGAGAGCTTTGAACAAGGTAAGGATGAAATTACTTAATTATCATTACTAAGCCACGACTTTAGGCCTATGAAGCATACTATTTTTTTCATAACATGCTATACAGGATGATTTTGAGTCATTTTTAATACTTCTGAATTACTATTGCTAGTTGGCGTAAAAGGGAAGTCAATTGAAAAGCATGAAAAAGTATTTGTAGTTTAGAGGCCATAGGCTCTCATTTTGCGTGTCGTTCGGTTCATTGTCAAGCCCCCACTTTCCATCGCTCACATACATACAAACTAAAATCAAAGTCCGGAAACCCGATAAAATTATCCGTTTACTATAATTACCATTTCAAGCTGTGCTTGCGCGTGCACGATTGACTGAAATTCTACGTTGTGAGCCACTAGTGATCCTTCAAAATTATTCATTTTTATCGCAATTTTAGTACATAGAACTTGTCCAAGGTCTTGTAAAGTGTGAAGCGTCATGCTTCCGTCTAGTTTCTACGTCACTCAATCATGGCATGTTCCACACAAACGCATTTGTCATTTTCTAGGTCCAAAGCAAACTATACAAAATATCCAGACCGTTTTGCGTGGACGTTTACATTCATCCTTTTTGTAAACGATTTCTATAGATTTTCAATACATCGGCATTAAAAATGGCTTTTCTTTGCAGTTCTCAAACTCAAAGGTCAAGTTATGTCAGTGATGTACCGGTGCCGGGCAAAGAGCCGCGAATGGGTTTGGCTACGTACTTCCGCGTTCGCTTTTGTAAACCCTTTCTCCGAAGAAGTGGAGTACATTGTGTGCACTAACACATCCGCCAAGTAAGTTCAATCCACAACTTTTGTAATAAACGACTATCGTCATGTTTGTTCCGCATTAGGGTCAGCTAACAGCTACAAAAATTGGAACGGAACAACACTATTAATCCATGTAATATGAGATACATTGGAGAACACTTTCAATACAATTTTGGAAGTTTTGCGTGCTACGGTTGTTGAAAAGATATTTTTTCTTATCTCAATGATCTTGACAAAGGGTGCTCCTAGGGTTCACGACAGAGTCACCCTTTGATCCTTGAAACGTCACCCTAGTCTAACGTTTTATGAAAAGTGTACACATAGCGTTATGTGGAGAAAGAGTTCTGTTCCCTTGAATGAAACGAACATTTGAGAAAAGAAATGATTTGATGCAAACATTCATGGATAAAAGATAAGCATGAACCAAATTTATGATTGACAGAGCTCTACAACATTCTCATGATGGAACGGCGCCGGGAGAAAATAATAATCCTGCTGAGCACGGAGTAACACAGGCATTTGCAGCACAACCAGGTTTGGATTACTCAATGCAACGGTCTCCAAGGGATGCGCTTTATCCGTCGCACATGGTCTCTTCTTCTCATATACAAAGTAAGATAATAATAATAAGTTCTATGAAAAGTTTCTGAGCTCTTGTTGAATTTGCAAATTGCCAAATTTTCAAGATCTTCCACTTTTCAATGGTCTGTCATGTGGAAAGCTTTAGGTTCAGTGGTCACTTGAAAGACCAGTTGGTACGTGAGTCAGTTTGCAAATTCGTCGAGTGTGCGGTGTAGTGGACCGGTCTTGTTAAGTAGCAATGGCAGGAGAGAGATAAACTGAAGCTACTATAGGATGATGATGAAGTGAACTTTCTGACGTTGGTAATTTGAATTGCACTCACAGGTACACGGACAGGGAGTGCGAGTAGTTACAGTAACTACGAAGGACAAAGCAGTTCTCCCATAAGTTACAACTCTCCTGCTCAGCCTGCTTCCAATGCTACGGCTTCTACAGAGTCCCCGGGGAGCGTGCTCAACAGGATTACAAAGGCGAACACGAGTCCAACACCGGGTCAAGTGGCATGGAGCCAATCTCAACACCTCAGACAAGTACGAATCAAAATCCAATCAATTTCTTAAATATATATTTGGTTGAACTTTTTTCTTCGTTCGTGTTGGCTCGCAACTCCTAGCCCTAAGCCTATAATATTTAAATTGAGAATTTCTTCATTCTTTACATTGCAGTCGGGGTCGGAAGGCTACCAACAATATAGTCAGATGAGTCCATCACGGTCACCCAGTGGGCCGACATACACTCAATTGAGTGGAGGTTCATCTCGACCTGCTGCTCCTACACAGCCGAACCCATACCATCCTCCACCACCAGCTTCTGCTACTGGTAAAATTTGCTTTTTGAATTTATGATCGAGATTATATGAGATTCATGAGATGAATTCATTATTCCATGAAGAATGAATCCCATTTGCATACTATGACTACTAACGATGACACTATGTTGATGCAGGGATGTGGCAATGGCAAAATTCAGGTGCAGCTCCTGATGGAAGCACTGGTTCAGCCCCGCCGGCCCCAACGTCTGTACCAACAGCCCCGGCAGCTCATGGTCAAGGAAGTGGAGAATTACAAGACATGCTCCAAATGCTGGATCATCACACCGGCTCAGCTCCATTTGAAGATCTGAACATGTTCAACACCAATTTTGAGTAGCATATCTTTATATGATTATCATTCTCACCCTAATTAAGTTAAGGATAATCAAATCTGAGAAACGAACAGGCATAAGTATAATGATTAGTTATACACTGCATTATAGTGCTAGCGTACGTAAAATAGGTTAGAACGGGAGGGAAGTAAGATTCCAAGTTAAGGTCCCATTATTCATACTTTCAACGGAAAACTTGGAATGATTTTACCGCATGTTTCCCTTTGAATATTATCAAGCTGGAAATCTGTAAAGTATTATTATCAATTTACGTTTCATTCAAAGTGAATGGTTCTTCAATGTCAAGGCTTTGCATAAAAGCTTGAAGCAAGTTTGTTGGCAAGATTATTGCCGAGTTTATACAGAAAAAAACCCTCGAGTGTCCTCTCATACAGCTTATGTGTAATGTACTTGTAAGGAACCATTTTACGTATGTGTTCTTAGAAAGATTCTGAAACAAAGTTTCCAGCGGTCAATGCATGAGACCTCAGTGTACTGTAAAAAAAAAGTACCACACGTACACACATTTCAAACCTTGTATTTCCCAGTTCACTGGTTCTTGTTTGCAGTAGCCCTGGTCATTTAAATACATCTGAATGATCTGAAAAAATGTATTATGTATTTCGGAACAGACGACTTTCAGCTTTACTTTTATAACAAAGAAAAACTATTATGTTCTTCAAAAAAAGGACAATATAAGGGGTTCAACTTGATCCCTTAATACTGCATTAGGTTAAGGTAGAGTCGGGCGACTTTTTGAAATAATCACACGTTATTTCGAACCACTTGTAATCTCCACCCGTACTCACCTTTTCCTTTGTATTGATTCTAAAACAAATCACATAACACCCTCCGCTTTTATATAGTAAACTATAGTATTGAGAACGTTTCTAGCTGCTACAATAACACGTAGATAGAAGTATTAGGTAAACCATAAGTATTATTATAAGTAAAATCTAATGTTAGTTTGATCGTATTGATGTAAGATTTTAGCCCTGGCGTTGTCAAAGATCGCACTTTGCTCGTTTGCTACCGATAAAAATGTCAATTTTAGTCTTTTCTACTGCAAACCAAATTTTATCAAGTATAATATATAGACTTAATTAAGTACACAATAAGGTTTGTGTTTCCCAAATTTGGACAGACACTTCATATCATTTCAAAAATGATAACGCATATCAACAGACACCCTTGACGTGGTAAAATGCTATGGTTCAAAACAAACCGATACAAAAACTGACAGTGTAACAGTGTACGTATTATATAGAAATTTTACTGTTTTTAGTCATCTCCTCCTGCGCTAGACTTGAAAGCTCCAAGATTTTCATTTTAATTCATCACATCATGCATCGCAAGCAATCCCAAGCCTTTTATCTGATACATCACAAATAGTAATTTTATTAAATATGAAATACTGGAAAGTGCATGATGTTATTTCTCATAAAACATAAATCAAGACGTAAATCGTGTTTGTCTAGTGGTTGTTTTTATAAATCTGTAAACGAATTTCAACATTATGATTCGCTGTATTCCATTACATTTTGCACAATAAATATTATGAACCGTGTCAAAACCCTTTTGCTATTAAAAGCTGCATCGTTGAGAGTCTTTTCGTTATTTAAAATACACTATAGAGAGTATATATCATAACTTTATTGAGCACTTACAGGATGAAGACAATAAGACAGCAATGGGAAGAAGGTGACAGTAATTTACATTTTGCATAATAATATGTATATGTCATTGAGGGAATTAATTTGCATGAGGATAGACTTTGGAAAGAGGTTTCAGTTCTATAGAACAAATTTTGTCATGAGCCTGAAAGTCAGAAAGGATAACAGGAAGAAGTCGGTGGTGGGTCGGGATTCGTGATCTGCTACTCGTATAATAGTAGTTGCTGTGATTGTGTTTGTGGGTATTAAGTTATCACAAAGAAAATAAGCGCATTTAGTCGCTTTGCTTTCTCCAAAGGGTTTTGCTAAGATTGTGGAAACGGAGTGATGGAAGTGAGTGAGTGGAGTGAGGTGATGTTCATCTTTCTTCCCTTCACTTTCTCCTTGTGCACTTTGTGGTTGATCAGTGCGGGGGGAGGATGACTCCGAGCAGACGTCAGACACCGCCTCATCGATCAATATGTCCAAGAGGCCTTGTGTGTTCCGGCACTCTTCTTATTCCGTCTGTGTGCAATGTTTTATTTGGCTGGTGACTCTCCAGTGAGTCCTCTCTCTCTCTTCCTCAACTTCCATTCCAGCTTGGCGACAGTCAATACACACTCTCAAAAGCCGCATCTCCGGCGATTCCCTTGAGTCAAATTGCATTAGGTGAGCACATCTTCACAAAGAGGATGTGGAAGTAGAAGATGCTGACAAGATGACTCAATGACGAATTTTGGGGAAAACAGTCTCTCCTCAAAGTTATACCTTTACCTTTCGCTCTTTTCCCCGAACTCAACCGGAAACCTGGTAGTAAGTCTCATTGATGGATAAATGTGTTGTACATTCCGGTATCATCGTCAGCTTATTTTATGTGTACATTAATATAAGCTGCTAGACGAGAAGTCTTCAACTCAGCGTTCATAATATTCATGAACGTGCTCACATTCAAAAGGTATAGTATCGCATCTTCGCATCATTGGCGACACTGTGAAAAGGAGATGAAAACGAAAACGAGGCTTTATATTAAAAGGCTATTACGTAATGTCGGTAAAGGTAAACTAAAAGCAGCTTGCTCAAGTTGTTTCTTAATTGATACGTTAAGACTCATTTTGAAGAAGAGGGAGAGAGTGGAAAGGTGCTGATGGACATGTTATATGATTGTGAAGCATAGATGAGCAATTTGTGCTAATGTGAAAGGAGTGAGGATGAAAAGTAGAGAGGAATGTTCATCAGGACTTTTTGGAAGATGTCGGTTTTTTGGATAGTGAGAATGCGACGGAGTTTATAAGTTTATATATGTAGTTGACGTGCAGAAAAAGCATGGCAGTGAGCTAGCCGAGAGTTGCGGCGACGGGAGTCTTCTTTTGGCTTTGGTTAGTGTCGTCTCTCGCCTTCTTCAGCTCATCTGTAAATCATGAGTCGATGAGAAGAAAAAAAAAAGCCGTGAGGAGCAAAGTGAGTAGTGAGCTCAACTCTTGCGCTGCTCCTTGCACAATCTTCTTCACCTCGACCAAACCACTTCAACTCCTTTGCAGTCTTTTTCGAGTGCCGTGGAATTGGACGGCAAACGCCGTCGTACTTAACCGTATAACACAAGCCATAGTGTAATCTGCTCCACTATAGCGACACACTACTTTAACAACTTTATATATAGTAGTAAGTAGTTTTCGTCTCTTCTCCGGAGTTTTCTGAGTGCTTTGCTTTCGGTCGGTATATTTAGTTTAGTAGTATCCGTTTTTGCTCTGCTCCTCATTCTCATGTCTCCTGGTTTTATATACCTACCAGAGTACCAGCAACCAGCACACCATGAAATTCTCGGGCTGCACGCACCATACCATATTCTTCTGACAAAAGGGTCTTCTTTCCTACTGGACGACGACGATGACTGCATTTTCAGAGGGAAGCGAAATTGATGGAAACAGCCAGGTCGTTTATTCCTATGTCTTTCAGCTCGCTCACACCACTGCACTGACTCTTATAACAAAATGTACATGGAAAACACTAAAAACAGCAGAAGCCAAGCCGCCGCAGGAACAACAGCGGAAGGAAGAAGAAGTGCAAGCAACTACCCAAAGGACAACCAAAAAAGCAAGTCAAGAAGTCCTCAAAAGTCCATGACCATTAGGGTAGTACATGTCTTGACCTTGTGGTACCCTTGGAACCTTGGCCCTTTTGCGACTGACTTTACGTTTGAGAAACTTTACCACGGAATGCAATGGAGTCATCTCATTACCATTATGTTCGAGATAGGAAAGGGTCAGAGGACACGAAACCTTTACAGCCTTTACTGTTTTTCATTTCCCGTGTCTTCCTCTCTCTTTTTGACGCATCGGAAGAGTTTGTAATCTTTTAATTCCTTTGAGTTAGTCAAGGCATTTCCAAGTATTCCAAGTATTGAAGTATATGTCTGTGTAGTCACGTCCACAAAGCGAATCTCACTAAAAAGAAGCAAAGCAAGCAAAAGCATTAAGAAAGAGACATAGAGATTGAAGACTTTGTGCTTTTGAACATGGAAATGGTTTGAAAATGATGATGGTCTAGTACTCCTCTCGTCTTCTCTGGCTAGTCCGACTCGTCTTGACTGAGACTTCTTTTCACTGCTCGGCTGGATGCAAAAGCTGATTTAAGGTTGTAAGGTTTCGCAAAAGAAAAGAACAAAGTTGGTCGATGAGTTTGTCTCACTTCTCCTTCTCTTGCCAACTTTGGCCGAGCGACTCATCTCCAGTGACATGAATCTATCTCTTCTAAGAAGTAAAAGGAGTAAGAAGAGAATCTAAACTCTTTTGCATCGCATCCACTTTGCGTTTTCCTTTATCCTTATCCTCCTTCTCCGTCTTCTTGTTTTTTTTCCTCATCTTCCTACAACATATATGAAACCTGCACTTAAAGTAAACGTAACCAGAAGCAAACGATGGAAGAAGATGAAGGTGTTCATTTCAGACAAGACATTCAATGCTAACCCTTTCCTTTCGTCATTCGCATTCTCCTTCAAAAATGCACAAAAAGTACAAGTACAAAGTATTATAAAATGTACAATTCAATGTTTTTAAAGGGATTCTTCCGGCCACCGCATCGTTACGTTTTCTCATCATCATCAAGTGGTGGTCATGCAATAGAATAATCACACAATGCATTGTAATTGGCCATACGGATGCGCTGCTCCTGACTATAATATGACGAGTGCTTCAAATCCTATAATGCTACGTTTATGTTATGCATAGGAAGTTGCGTCACCTTTTCAATAGTGTATTAAAGCTTGGCTCCTTCTTCACATACTATTTTACTATTTAGCAGTGTGTGTGTACTGTAAACGTGTAAACCATAGTAGCTCTGACTAACTGACTGATAGTGTGTAAGTTGTTGGTGTGCGAACAAGAAGACTTCTTAGTTCATGGCAATAAGATCCTGAGAAATGTCAGGATCATCGAAACCAACAAGGTAAAGAGAGAGAAAAGAGTGAGTGGAAGAAGTGAAGTCGAATGGACTGGTGCACTTTGTTGGAATTGAATTCGACTTGGCGAGTGGATGTAGATGGATGGAAATACTATGTGGAAGAACTCTTTGTATCCTCAACACTTCCACATAGCACCCACAGAGAAAAAGCAAAGGGAAGAACCCAGAGGAGAGAAGATAGAGCTCTCTGAAAGTTTTAGCACACAAGAGACTCACTCGACTACTACTCCGAAAGTCGTAGCAGTAGTGGAACATACAACGAGAACTTGTCTCTGACTCTGGAAGTCGGGTAGAATGGGGATTGCTTGCAGAAAACACGTTCTGTTCACTACACTTCTCCAGCAAAATGCATTACACGGTTTCCTTTAACAGAACCAACCCTTTTTGCCATTACAGTTCACTACTTATTTCGGGGATTGCTTGCTCCTTCGGCCACAAGAAATGAGCTTCTCAACTTCTCATGCTTCTCTCTACCAATCTAACTTATTCCTATGCTCTTTCTCTCCTACACCTCACACTAACACATACGCTACATGTTCTCTTCTTATTCTGTCGTCTTCTTCATCTTCACTATATATGAGTCCTGCAATCCTACAATTCCAAACTCCTCTCAATGCTAAACAAATGCAATGCTCAATGCTCCTATTCCCAAACTTACAGTTCCAACTTCCAATCCGAATCCGGAATGAGTCTATTTACTTCATCTCTTTCCTGTTCTTTCGCACTATTTGCATACAACATAGCATCATAGCAAGCCAACATAGTTACACCTTTACACGTTACGGTTACACCATACAACAACGATATTTTACTTACTTATAAACTCACGTAACGCAAAACCTGGCTTACTTGGGCGTATTCTCCTCGCTCATACTGTTATAAACCTTATAACTTTACATATATTCGCATTCGGTTTCGCTAGTCCGTCTTCTTCGCTTGGTTTTCCCTGGTATTTGACTTTGACTTTGGCAATGCAAAATGCAAAAGCAATTCAACACCTTTCTTCTATTATAAATGCATTCGTCCTTTAACTACCATTTCCTTTTCTTTACATACACGATACACTACTAGACCACTACACCACATTAAAAGATCATTTCTATGACTTGTTCGTGTCTCCACCAAAAGTAATGATATAGTTACTTTCTTGTCACTTTACTTTAAACATTGTCCACTACGACCACTACCATCATCATTAACATGAACACTAACGCTGACACAGTCTAGTCGTCGTCCATTGTCCTATTGTCATGCACAAAGTACGTAGAATTCTAATCTTTCCTTTTTCCAAGAAAAGCAATAATGCATATACCACAAACAATAAGTAAATGAGTAAAGTTAAATCGTAAATAAATTCACCGTGTCCATTTCTTACTTTACAGGTACACATACAGCGTTATACAGTAGACATTTCAAGGCATCTTAATCTTAAAGCTATGATAATTATGTCAAATGTCTAGTCAACTGCGTAAAAGTCCACTTGAGGACAATTCCGAAGACAAAAATGATGAAGCATGGTTTGGTTTGGACCAATACCCGGGTTCCACATCGTTCATGGCATGCACGAGAATGAAGAGTATGAAATGAATGAATCGGAGCATGACAAAAACAACTATTTAGTGATTTCCTTTGCTTGGTTTTACACAGTTAAAAAGTTAAGTTGTTAACATATTTGTTAAAAAAGAGCATGAGATATGAAGTTTGTCTGGTAAAAAAAAGGTGTAGACATAAAAGAAGAGTAGTTAGTTTTGTTGAGGGCATTTGAGTATATAGGAATAGTAAAGGAAAAAGCTGGTAAAAGAGGAGAATTGGAGATATAGTGAAAAAAAAAGACGAAAAGACGTAATGTGGAAGAGAGGAAAAGGGGCGAGAGAGTGGCGCAGCTCAAAGTTTTTGGGGCTGCGGCTGCTGGCTGCTGCTTTTCTATTGCAGGCAAAGCTCTGAAGCGACGGCAGTGCTTTTGCTTGCTTTTGCTCCTCCGACTACAACTCCACTTTTTCCTATGAAACCAACTGAGGACACTCGTAAACTCGAAGCTTCTAGCTGGAGTTTTCCTTTCATAGGAGAATATTACAAAGAGAAGCAAATGCTGGGAATATGGCAAAAGCTTCCTTTTGAGTCTTTGGTAGCATAAAAGAGCTATACGCTTTTTTTTTGGTGTGTGACCAGTCTCACTGCCTCTCCTCAAAACAACACGGACGCATCATCATCATCCCCACTTTTTGGTCCTTCATCTTCCACTGGACATCTTGACCCCGACAGGTCACGACAACCCGAGACTACAAAGCCTGTAAGAGTCAGTTTTTCTATTTTAGTGCAATTAGATTTCCTAGAAACCACTTGGAATAGTTCACATTTTTCACCAACAACATTTGAAAAAACAATTGTACTCAACCCACCACACGTACTAGTGTTAAGATTCCCAATAGTGTTTCAAGTTTCAGCTAGAATTTAAAGTAAATTTTAGGTGTCTTAACAGTCATTAAGTCGTGAGTGAGCATTGTGGTTTTGTTTTTGGATTATCAAATGGGTGCTGGTCGTGGTCACTGGTGACATTTTCCCAAGCAGTTTGATTATTTAAGTTCAATCAAAATGGATTTCAATTATGTGTGTACTGTTGTTGAGTTTTTTTTTGTGTGAAGGATGTGTCGTTGTGTATTTGGTCATTTGTCCGACCGCCATTATTAAATGTTTTGTTTCATTTGCATACTTCTGATGTTATTATCGTCCTGGTGTCGTATTGATAGTGAGAGTAGTTTGCATTTTATTCAGATTGGATATAGATAACTTGCGGATATATACGATTTGTTTTATCTGTAAATGAATCGCAATCGGTTTACAGGTTCATGCTAATTAATATTTTCTTTTCCCGTGATTGACGTTCAATAGTAAAATTAGTTATGAATTATAATAGTGCTGCTAGTGTTTGGATTTACTATTTACATTTATGGTGTTCGTCATTTGATACTAAGAAATTGCGCGTCTTCGTATTATGATGAGGGAAGTTGTCATATTTTGTGGAAATGCTATGTTGAAATTTTCAAAAAAGTTTAATGACGATTTGAGGTTATATAGTTAAAGGGGTTTTTGTAGAATGTGCAAGACGCTTTACATTACATTACACATTCATGTTTATGATTTGAGCGCCAAATGGCAGTTAAACTGCTAGGTTAAATAGTGCTGCACGTACGTCAATGTTAATGCACTCATTAAAAATGCATTTTATGGGTAATAAGATTGTAGTAATGTAATCATAATGACGATCGTAAATTTTTTTATTGTTATTTTTCAGATGACATTTCGTCAAGTTCAATATACTTGACAACTAGGAAGCAAGAACCTTTCGGTTGTGATAATTGTGTCGAATATAATATTCAACGGATATTTAATAAGTGCTAACTTATGGTTACAAGCGTTTCGAATCTATCTGTGAAGCGACTCGTGGAAACCGATTTAACTGATTGAGAAGGACAGCGTGCATCTTCCTGCCGCTGTGAATTGTTTTTATTTCCGTGAGTCCCCACAAATTCCAACAAAGTGAGGTTGAGAAGAAAATAGAATGATCTTGTGGGGATGAGCGGAGATCCGGGGGACGCAATGTGAGTGGTCGTTTTCAATGAATGACGTCGGCGGAACTGGTGGCGGCACGGGCCTAAGGGCCGTTAAGGCAAGCCGCAGTTCTGACGCAAATTTTGAATACGATGACAGTGAATGGGATGTGGGGATTGGGAATTTGATCATCGATTTGGATGCTGACATCGAAAAAAACAACGAAGCCAGTCGTACCGTTGGTGGTGGTGGACAATCTAACTCTGCTAACAGTAGTGTCAACGCTCATAATTCAAACACTAGCAGTTCTTCTTCCTGTAGTTCTACAAATAGTGCTCCACTGTCCTCGCCAATGCATATCCCCCAATCTCCGGTGTCCTCTGGAAGTAATTCAGGAAGCAGCAGTTCTGGGGTCAAAGGCGGCAAAACATCTTCCGTCTCGAAAACTTCATCTACAGCAACAGCACTGACCAACGTGACCGACGTGTCTGTGAGCAGTATGGAGCACTCGGCTGTGGTCGACAAAGGTCTGAAGATGAAGATCAAACGAACCAAGACTGGAACTAAAAGTGGAGCGGACGCTAAACACGAGATTGTTAAAAGTGACTTATTAGCCTCAGCATCTTCGACCCCTGGTTCTAATAACAGTGGTAGTGGTAGTGCGAGTGGTACTGCTACTCCGAGCTCTAAAGCAGCTGGGGATGTGAAGAACGTAACCCATCCTTCTCACAAAGATAAGGAAAAGGTTAAAGAAATGATTGTGGATGGTGAATCCAATATGGCATCATCTACTAATAATAGCAATACAAATACTTCTTCAGTAGTCTCAAACACTAAAGCGGATAAAAATGGAGCGGAGGTATCAGCAATAAAAAACAAGGCTTCTAATTCAAAAAGGGCATCTACTCACAAGAAAATTAAAGGTGGCATTACAAGTACAATCGGAGCAGTATCATTACACTGCAAGAAGGAAACGAATTCTCATGACATAAAGAGCTCATCCACGAATAAAGAAAAGGAGTTTAACTTCACCACAGTAAATCTCAATGTTCCAACTATAATACCGAATGTAGGATCGTCTGCATTCGTGAAAGCAACTCCGTTAAAGGTGCCTGGCAGTATAAGTACATCTACTTCCGGTGCTTCGTCAACATATTCGACGAACGCCTCTCACGGAAATGTAACAACTATAGTTGCGGCATGGCCCTCCACGGCACTTGCAAAATCATCCGAAAAAGTGCATCAGCCCTCATCGGTGACCACATCAACATCAGCAGAGAAACCTGCAGGAACAAATAGTCCTACAACTAAAAAATCTAGAGTTTGCATTCCATCAGAAAAGGTAGTAAAGATAATAAATAATAATAAGCTTGGAGATTGAAATATTTCTTCCAATTTGACTAACTTTCCTAATTGTTTTTAAATACAGCAATCGACTGAAGAAAGTCACTCAAATTCGTCCAGTCTGACGAGTCTTTCTCCTTTCAGAACCTCAACATCATTAAGTAACTCTTCTACCAATGATCTCCCATTAAATGCCTCTATCAATTTGCATGGTAATCATTATATTATACTGTTCTATAATCAGTCATTAAGCATTCTTTGTTCTTGATTATCTGACAATGCAAAATGGCTTTGATATAGCATCACAAGCTGGTAATGGAAGTACAAATCCAGTGGCAGGTAGTAAAACTGCACGGACAATTCGTTTATCAGGCTCACAGGATGTATGTATTGGAACAAGTGTTGCAACTGTTACGGAGCCCGATTGTCTTGGTCCTTGTGAACCGGGTACAGCAGTCACTTTGGAAGGGATTGTTTGGCATGAAACTGAAAGTGGTGAGAATAGCTTTGAACTTTGGATGAATTTATATTAATTGACAATAATACATTTGTACTAATGTTCTTAAAATTTCAGGTTTGCTGGTAGTCAACGTTACATGGAGGGGGAAAACGTATGTTGGTACTTTACTCGACTGTACTAAAAATGACTGGGCTTCTCCACGTTTTTGCGATTCGCCTACAAGTGACCTGGAAATGAGAACTCCAAAGAATCGTGGAAAACGTGGTCGCGCACAAACCTCCACTCCAGTGAATGATACAACAAATCAAGACAACCGTTTGAACAATACAAAACTCCGAAATGGGGCCAAAGGAAGACGAGGAAGCTCCGGATTCGTAACTCCTGTAAGTCCAATGAAGTCAGATTCTTGGCCTAAACGAAAAACGCGCGGAAGCGAAACTGAAAATCCGGAAGAAATCAAGGGTGCCAAGCGGCCCAAAGCAGGAAAGGATGGAGATCGGAAGGACAGACAATCGAATAGTCCGGCTCCGGATCTTGAGCGCTCAGGACCGTATTCTCCTCAACTAATAGAGTGCCCGGAACCGAACTGCTTCAAAAAGTATAAGCATATTAATGGACTGCGATATCATCAGTCACACGCTCACTCAAACAATTTTGCTGCCGAGGATTCAGATTCTAATATGTCCACGGCCAGTACAAATATGACAACTACTTCAGAAATTGACAAACCTGTCGATTCGATACCCATGGACACAGGAAATGATACGCTTGACACTGCGAAGACTCTCGAGGGTGGTTCGGCGCTTGTAGATGATTGTGCGAGAGCTGCATCACAAGCAAATAGCGCACTTGATAAGGATACAACTTCCGAAAAAGACCTGAGTTCAAATAAAGAGAGTTCTTTGGATGCTGCGGACGTGACGAACATCTCAACTGGTCGGTTTACAAGTGCAAAGATAGGGAAAAGTGGAGAGAAAGAAATTGCTGAATGCAAAACTTCAACTAAAGATGGATCAGGTTCAACTACACCACGTCCGCCGATTCTTACTGTACCTGTGCCATACATGTCATTGCAAAATCGCCCCATGGCTCATGGTCACGTTGTCAATGTGCCTCGTATGGACACTTCGCATCGTGATTCAGACTTGATAAAGAATTCAGGAGGTGGTAATGGTGGAGGTGCTTCAGCGATAATGTCCAAAGGACCACCGTGGCAACCTCATGCACACGGAATGTCGCAAAATCACGGGATATCATCGTCCGACAAAAGAGACAAAGATGCTAATGCCATTGGCGGAAAGAAAGTGAAACACAAAAAGAAAAGTAAAGATCGAGATCGTGAACGCGAACGCGAACGCGAACGCGAACGTGATGGGAAAAAATCTACGAGTAAAAGTGAAAAGGAAGGTACTAAGATGACAACAGTGTCTGCAAGTGCGGAAGGAGTAAGATCACGAAGTGACTCTTTGGCTTTTTCCGGTAGTACCTGTGGTCCGGATTCCATTGGCGGAAGGAATACGGAAGAAGTTAGAAATCGACATATGGTTGAAGAAAGTCACAGTGACGGTCTACAAGGAAACGCTGGCGATAATCGCGATGATCCGCAGAGTCCAGCTTACTCTGATATATCTGATGCTAACGATTCAGGAACAGAATCTGATATACGGACTGGCAAAGAAAACTGTAAGAATTTGGGGATTCCCACTGAATTGAAAAAGGACGGTAGTGGAAGTGTGGGCTCTTCTGGTGGTGGACATCATATGTCAGCTTTCTATCCATCGTTCTATTCTCCATATCTGGACACTGCAAACTCCCCTAACTCAAGTAATTCGAATCCGAAAACGGACAGATCAAATTCAAATGAGGAACCTGTGGGTGACAAGTCCAAATCAAGAAAGCCCACATCATCCCACCATATGGGACAGACCCCGTCGGGTGCATCTGGGAGCTCCGATGAGGGGCGAAGGTCACCCAAATATGATTATCATTCAAAGTACATGCCGCATCAACCACATTACTTCCCTTACCCCTATTCGAACTATCATTTTGACCAGTCGTCTTATACTAGTCTCATGCCCGAAGGTTCCTTTGGACCTGGTGGTCATGGAAGAGTGCTACAAGGAATGGACGAAAAGGAACCTTCAGATTCTTCTAAAAGCAAATCGCTCGGGCTCGCCCAGGGTGACAAAGAAGATGGTGTTAGTATGCTTATTACCGTTAAACAAGAACCCTTAGACAGAGAAGATCGTAGACCTAAGGAATCAAGATTAATTCCTCCTCCTACAATTGGTTCTCCTGAAAATAAGGACATCAAGTCAGAGTTCCCTTCAGAAACGTCATCGGATTCTAAGCGACTTTTTCCCAGTGTGACATGTAGTAAACATTCAAGGGACGGTAAACGCTCGGATAGAGACGACAGACACGAACCCAGACCGAAAGAATCCGATGCAAAGTGTGATCGTGATTCTATAAAAGATAACATTGTCCGGATGTCCCTACTTCAGGAGAAAAGTAAGGAAGACTCTGAAAAAGATCCAAAGGAGAGGGAGAAAAATGAAGGAGCAAAACCAACAATGGAGACTCAAGGACCGCCACCCCCACCAACTGCTGGTTCTTACGCTTACATCCCCCAGAGCTACCTACAAAGTACCCCATTCGGTCTGCCCTTTGACCCTGGCCACCCACTTTATAGACAAGTGTTGGTTCCAGGACCTTACGCTGGTTCTCCATACATGCACCACAGTTCAATTCCCAGGTACCCACCGAATCCAGGTAGTACTCCTATACCTGAAGACCTCTCCAGACCTAGTGGCTCGGCTCCCGGCTCAGCAAAAGCACTAGACTTACTTCAACACCACGCAGCACAGTATTACAGCGCTCATAAAATCCACGAACTGCAAGAGCGAGCGTTGAAATCACCGACGCCTCAAGGAGGACCAAGGGAACGTGATTCGAACGCAAGTCAGCCACCTCCGTCTTCCCCGGGTGGCTTATCTGTTGGCAGTAGTGCAGCAAGCTCTCACGGTGGAAGTGGAAGAAGTAGTGTAGGTAGTACGAGTAGCGGCGGGCCGCTCAGCAAACCTACAGAATTGACTAAAGAGTCCAAGCCTATTATTATGCCCGGCGGTCCAAATGAAAGCAGTCGTTCTCCGCCAACGCAGCACCATGTGCATAGTCATACGCATCATCACACACATGTAGGAATCGGTTATCCCATCATTCCTACTGTGCCCGTGCCTCCACAATATTCTCCGCATTACGGAGGTTAGACTAGTTTCTGCTTTCGTTTGAATTTTAAGTTTACCCACTTTTTAAGAGTATCGTATGATTTATTTGCTTAATTTTTTGTTCTTTTAGTTTTGACGACTCCGTCATCTGCGACAGGAAGTGTAATTCCCCCATACGCACCGCCGAAACCGAATTGAGATGTTAGACTCAATTCCTGTGCATGCGAGATTGTCATTTTTACAATGATTACATTTTTACGGTAATGAAATTGTTGAGAAGTAACTTAATTAATAGCGTGAGGTATATTTGTACATCGTGTACTTATAATGTACAGTTCCTAACTGAAATACTAATTAGTGAGATGGTGATTAGTTCATTCAAGTTCTTCTCAGATTCCTTGTAAGTCTGTACTATACTATCTTTTTTGTACCGCCAGTTTTCCTCCACAAGTCATGTTAGTCACAATCTAGAATAATATTAAAGTTAACGTGTAGAGGCGTTAGAATTTTTGGCACGACATAGCCTAGGAACATATTCAATCACTTGGACTGACGCGTTGTGAATAAGGTTTTTCGCAGTAGACCTATTATGATAGTAATAAGAGTATTAGCAGCACGCACTGAGGCAATTTTGTGCAAATGGCAAAATATGGCCGTGATCTGCTTTAAGCAGCGTTATAACCTTTAGTGGAAACACGGATTTGGAGTTGGTGATCTTCTTCAATAAGCAACTTATATAATGAAATCGTAGTCTCTGAGTAGTTGAAAAAATGTCCTTCGTAAACGTATTGTGTTCTTCGTAAGCATCACATACAAGTAATATGACTTTACATTCTAATAACAAACCATACATCGAATTGTAAATTAGGTACCTAATGCTTCCTACAGACTGGAGTTTTTATCAAACTTGTTCTTCTCCTTTTATTAAAATTTTATACACCCGTGACTGTGAACCCATTTTTCTGAACCGTTTCTTCTTTAAAGGAGAAATTTTAACTTGCTAGTTTTTAGCTGTTCTGATGCAATATTATGTATTGACTATTGATAGTTCATGATTCATGACTGATATATTGACTGTTCGCAGTCAATTCTTACGGAGCAATTCTTTCATCGACTATTCTTGGTATGGAATGAATTGTCTTCGCCAGAGTTGTCTTCTTATGAATTGTCTTCGTCTGTCTTCGTAAGAATTGCTCCGTTAGAATTGGTGAAAAATTTAAAATTTGTTTCTAATTAATTTTTTAGTAACCGACTACTTAGTTTAGCTACAAGTTACATTATAAATTATAACTTCATCGTGCCTGCACATTGGTTTACGAGTTTGTAAAATTTTGAAATAGAAAAATTCTGCTCGTCATTAGTCGTCAATTACTAAATCATGTATGATACAACTGCTGCAGCGCATTTGTACAAATAAATGTTAAAAGAAAACTAGGAATATTAATTATTGTGAACACGACACTGACCCGGGCAAAAAGTCAAAATTTCGGCAGCGGAGCATTGTGAAATGCGTGTACCATAGTACAACACGCCGTTTGTAGTGATACAATTAGTGATTTTGGACGGCATTGTCTTTCTTTTGTAATAATGTAATATGATATTATTATACCAATATGAAGTAATGAAATGATAGTTCTTTTAGGGTGTCATTAATGCTTCACTGTTGAAGTTGAAGTGGAGAGGAGGGACACATGAACGGTTTCTTAACCTTTGGGTTATTCGTTGTTCTCCTCACTGCTGTCCTGTCATTTTCGTATATTGTACTTGTACTAATTAATATTATTAAAACGATATAAAACATTTGTTGTGCCTGCTTTGATGCAATATTAATACCTACCTGTAGGCCTGCTACAGTTTCATGCGGGTGAATTGTCGTACACAAACGATGCCGAGGCCTCACTGCTTCTACTGTTACCCGTTTCGGGTCAGTGAGCTGATTTTGTCAAGTTAATAACGATTTGCTACAAGCGTCTTTTGTGTCAAGTATTGTACCTCTTAGGAGTGTAGATTTTTTAACATTGTCGCGGTTTGCGCGGAATGTGCTGCTGTCAGTTACTTGTATCAGTAATTAATTAATAATTAACTAGAGTTTGCATGGTTAACTCCTTTCCGTTGTGTTCATAAAAACGCACGCAGTTTTTAGTGCGCATCAGCTTCAAATAAACAAACACTCAGTAAACTCAGTGGACTGAAAATTAATGATTGGTTCACATTGGATCGAAATTTGAAGTAGATGTATGAATCATTTTTATTGCGCATTTGGCCGTCAAGTCGGAATGATTTTGTTGTCGTCATACCATCATAGTCATACGCACCACTGACATTTCATTTATTTACTGACCAAAACTGGCATTTGGCATTCAACATTTCTTTTGCCCACAAGTTTTGACGTATATGGATTTATTTTCAAATTTTCTCATGGTTTTTTTATGGAGCGCAGCGAAGAGAAAAACAAAGTTGCCCAAAGATGAAATCGTGGAAGAAGTGTGCCGTGAAATGATGCGATATAGTTTTTCAATAAATGTCTAGTTGAAGAAAGTTAGGAGGAAACAAGGAATGAAACCTTGCCCCAAGAATGTTTGTGAGAAAGCATAAGTTCTTTTTGGTCTCGCAACTCTCAACTAGATTTGCTGTGTGAATCTCGTGAAGATTGATGGTTCATTCCATGCTGGCGGAGAAAGTCGGCTGAGAAAAGACTTGAAGATAAAGAAGACGAAAGAAGAGAAAGAGGGGAAAGAGCCGTGAGATACATTGCGCTGAAGCTGAAGCAGGTGGAGAGACTCTCAGCTGGAAAATAGGAGTATGAGAGCCCAAGGCGCAGTCCTGGACGTGGACTGCCACTTCGTTCGGCCAAATATGATGGAGGAATCGAGCGTTGCCGTGGCGCAGTGGCACTGGAACCTCTGGAACCTGGACAAATCTCCTAACTAAGGACAAAGAGCCATAGTCCTAGAAGGAGAAAGTTAGCAGTGGAAAGCAGGAGCTTTATAGAATCAAAATGCGGTCTATATGCACACACAGACACAAAACGAGAAACTGACTTCATAGCCACAGCATCAGCTCTCCAACTCTTTCGTTCTTCCGTCTCTTTCGTCTAATTCACTTGCTCCTCTTCCTCATCTCACTTCCTTTCACCATTTCTCTTGAGAACTTTCTTCTGCTCTTCTCGTCTTGCTCTTCTGTGCTAGTGCCTGTGCTACAGTGAAAAGTGAAACCAAACCACGACACACACAACTGAATTCAGTTTGGTTCTTTAGCCACTTCCACCTTTGCTTTGATACAATAGCCCATCATCTCACTCACTCTGTCTCACTCTCAGCTTAGCATGCGGACAGATCATCCCAACCAACTATTTTTCTAACTGTCAACGGAACCTTAGTACAGTGTTTTCCGGATTCTACTGAAACTGCAGCTGTCATTCTAATTTCTCTTCTCTTCACGCAGACTAACTCTTTAATACTCCCATTCATATCTCACCTATTCACATCTTCGTACTCTCACAAAGTGGCAATTACTCCACTCATAATAGCTCTAAATTGAACGTTTATAGTGTACTTTTCGCTTTCTTACTCTTGTTTCTCAATGATACAGCTTCCACTCGACCAACCACGTGCAACCCTCTTTTGATTCCACTTCTTCAGCTAATTACAAAATGCTTCTTGCACTCCTGTGTTCTCCTATATTTCATCAACCATTATCATAATTTAATACATTCGATGAAATAGTCAAGTTCCAATGAAGGGCATAATGTTTTTGAATGTTTTCGAGCAGTGAGTGCATAAATACAACATTATAACAACTAATAACAACCAACTATTCTAAAACCTGGGGCTACTATCAATTAGGCAAAATCAGTGTTTCCGCCGTTGTTAGAAATTGTTATCATGGACAGTCGAGCACATAAACGCTTCTCTGGAACACGTAAGTTCATATAAAACTTCAATGTCTCAATTTGGTGGAACCTTTTATAACAAATGTTAACTATGCATAATGAAGCACTGTAAAATTTCCGCTCCCTGTGCAGCAAAAGGAAGCTTATGCAGTATTTAATGTCATTTTCTTAAATCGTGATATATGTAGCTCCAGGAAGTCCAAGGAGTTGCATGAAAGGAGCAAGAAGACAGGATTTTGAGGAGAGCGGAAGTGGAAGTGGAGAAACATCCGACTCGTCATCGTGGAGTCCAAAGAAAACTGGAAGGACAGTTATGATTCAGTCACCCGAAAATGAACAGACTTCCGGTGAAACAACAGTTCTCCAGAAGCCACCGGATCTCCAATTTCAATTTAATTTGACTCAGCATTATGAGCAGTCGACCCCGCCACCTAATTGCACTTCTAATGGAAGCTATGAACCTGTTGAAGAAACAGTTGAAGACCCCAAAAATGATCCATACCTATTCGAAATTGCTAACAAATTTGTCAATGAAATAATTGAATTGGCCAAAATTGAAGCTTCTCGTCAAAGTCAGGCGCAAATGAAGGTATAAGCTGAAATTTTAAAGTTCTATCTAAAAGTCTCCTTCTTCCCTGATGGTTGTAGGCTTATTTTCACAAAGTTGTATGAAACAGCATACAATTTGCAAAATGTCGTACTCAAAGCACAAGTATTAGCAATTGATGTCAAGCATTTCGATTGAACATGGCATCAAGAGTCGTTCTTCGTTTCAACGAATCATGAATCATAAATGTCGTCGAATATAAAAGCATTGGTTCAATTTATTTATTTTTTCAGAGAGACTCGGTTGTTCGAACGACTTCTACGACAACCCAGCAAGGTAAGCAAACTGACATGTTTTCTACATTTACGACGCACTTTGTAGTTGTAGAGCACCATGTTGTTTTATTGTGTGTGTTGTACAAACGTATTCATACAAAGATGATGGTATCAGTTTCGAAGGAAAACATTAAGTGAAACACCATATAACACCGTGTCAAGCTAGTTTCAAAGGGATGATTGAGGAAAAAGCTGAATGGTTGTAATAGTTTTCTCTCTTGTTTACGGATAAGAGCACACATAAAGATGCGACCGGAAGCATTGTCTTGTATCAATAGCCCTACGGGGAAAACTGTGACCACTTTCCTTCCGAAGGAAATCTATAGGTCTGAACAACATCAAGGGCTTGAGACTGTTTGCATAGCGAGCTGTAGAAAAGAACACCTTATTTACTTTAGTGTAGAGTTTTGTTGTGTCTTGTGCTTCTCGGCTACATCTTCTAACATAATCTTTGTTTGGTGGAGAGAGTACTGCAATGAAAAAAAAGTTTCCAAATTCGAATCAATAATCAATTGAGTGGAAAAGTGCAAGGGACCAAAACCGAAAAGAAGTAGGAGAAAAAGAAGAAGCGAAGGAAAAGATTGTATGAGACGATGCTCGAGGACTCGAGAGATTTTGGCTTTAATTCAATTCGTTTGTTCTCCTCTTTCACGGTCTTTTGTGATTTTGATGTGTGACGTGAAGACTTTTTTCTGCCTTGACCAGATTTCTTTTCGGATGGACGAACGCCGTGGTACAGACGAGCACACGGAGCAATTTCAAAATGGATCACAAATCTTTGCGTTCGAGCACAGAATTCAATCCGAACGTAAGAAATCATCATTGTTGGAGATGCATCATTTGGAGGCGAAGAAAAAAGAGCATTACTACAATAGAGTACTTTAAAAAGGCAATGTCGTGTTTCTCTTTCTTTTCTCTCGCTTTCTCTCTCTCGTTCTACATTTATCTCTCTATTACATTCCTTGGGTCAGAGTCAAAAGAAAAATGTCAAATGTCAAATTAACATGAACTTCCACAATACTAAAAAAACCTTTTTTCTTACGTACAATACAATACTGACAATCAATGGCAAATTGCAGACCACAATTTACTGATATTATACTATATAACTACACTATGAAAGAGATGATTTTTTTGGTGATGATGACTTTTCCTCACATCATTCCACACACATATGCCCTTATACTACAAAAGAAATTCTAAAAAACACGGTATAAAAATGCATTACGAAAAATCTCGGTTACACTTTAGTGAGAAAAACCTTTTCCTACTGTACTAATATTATACCTTCAATACCTTAAAATGCATCTAAACTTACCTTTGGTGGAGTGAAAGCATTTTTGCGGCGTATAGAGTCAATTCGTAATAGTTGTCAACGTCAACGCCAATATAAGGCCAATGTATGTACTATTTAAATTATACCTTTGTACCTTTCCATCTTCATAATGTCAACGTCAATTACACATGATTCCGCTATAGGCATAGGTAATAATAAAATACCTCACCTTTTCCATCTCGCAATGTATCATGTACTTTATATAACGTACATCTGTCAAAGTTTTCTATAGAGTGTCTCTGTCTCTGTAAAATGTAATCATGCTACACTGTTTCCAATTATCAGTAATTTAGGTAAACAAATTTGTGCGTAGTACGAACTTGCAGTTTACACCAGGTACAGCAAGCTTTTAAGTTGCTTCAAAATGCTATATAATAGGGAATGTAATAATTCCTTATTCATTTTTAGTAGTGCATAAATTCAAGTTTAATTTTTTCAAACAGGTTTCAAAATCTTCAAGTTTTGCTTCATCTCCCCACTCAATCAGTTCTATTTTATGTGTAGCAATGCGATTGGAATGCGTGTTTAAGTATAATATAGCCAATTTATTCACGATTCTATAGCGTCTCTAACAGCTCGCAAGGAACAAAGTGAATATACGGAGACGGTAAATATATTTCCCCTAGAGTCAATTAACTTAGTCCACTTTAATTGTCTGTGTCGTAATTGACTTTGACGTCGTTCACCTTTACTTACGCATCAAGTCAATTTATCTGATGATATGTTAATTACCGCTTTGTATAATGTCCTCCTACTGTGCCGTTTAGTGCCCCTGTTGTATTTTTGTACTCAAGAAGAGCTATGCTATAAAATGAAGATTATACTAACTACAGGCGACGCATTACAAATAAAATAATGTATAGAAACTAGTCACAAAAAGCCCTTTGGAAACGCAGAAACGGTTTCCGGTTTCAGGTTTCAGTCTTCAGTATATAATATACGTATCATACATCATACTATACTAATATAATTTTTTGCTTTACATCATCATCGGGTTGATGACTTTGATTTCTTCACACAAAGCACAAATACACATTTTGCATTGGAGAAAGAACTTGGAATAATGCAAATGAAGGATGGTGAAAACAGAAGCCACCCTTGTTTTCCATTTATGAGTGAAAGTGTATGCAAATGTAATGTAAAGAGCTCATATACGTCTCCTCCATTCTTCTCTTGTCTAGTGAAGTTGTTGACGTTTATCGATTAATTTATTGTGAGCGTTGAAAGCTTCGTCAACTTTTGTGGAAAAGAGAAAAGCCTTTTTTTTCCATTCGAGAAGACCATTGTGAACCCACACATTCTTCTCGTTGAGTTCATTTATTTTTGCCAATTAATTGAAGCCACAAAAAAAGAACTCGAGTTTAGGCACGAAACCAACTTACTGACACTATACTGATTGTATGAAATCTCACATATATATCATAGGAGTTTATATTATACTATTGTTGAGCCGTATATTGCATTGTGTGTGGTGTGAAGAACTATGTTCCATGTCGTTTTATTATGAAGTTATAACACTCTTCTCATATTTGCTCATCATTTCATGACCTGCTGCTTCTGCTACGTCTCAAAAAAGTCTTCATTCTTTTTTAAATTACACGTCTTATGTCTGAGTACGTAAAGGTCACATGAAACATAATATACGTAATACACAGTATCACTATAATATTAATATGGTATACACTGAAAAGATGTTGGTGCTGAGGAAGGAGGAAGGACGCCATATTATTATTTGTCGCAAAAGACACGACAACGACAAGGAATGACGTCGTCGTCGACACGAACGAACTTATACCTTATATAAAGTAAAAAGTAATATAATTCCCCGTGGGCTCTTTTCTCGTATAATTACTAAGCGCTCATCCTACATAATCGGATTTTCAGGTTCACTTTCCCGTGCGTCCTCTCGACACTTCCGTCTTTTTGAGCGCTGATGCGTGTCCTTTTCATCATTTCTTAGGATATATCAACAAACTATATAACTACAGCTTCATTCTTTTTTTTTTGTGTCCCTTAACAACATTTTCGCCTTTCACAGCTCATTAGAGCCAATTAATCCTCTACTTAAATCTTTTTGCTTGCTCTCTTCTGTTGTTATTTTTTTGTCTCCAAGTTTCCTTTGAATTTCGACATACCACTTGTCAACACTTGTCAGAAACAGTACATAATAAAGTGGCACTGTTCTGAACGTGTCATCGATTTGAACTCCAAGACGATGATTCAGGCAGAGAAACGAATTTTTATTTTTCTATTTTTTCCCTGGTTCCCGTCTTCTTGTCTCCATTTCAATTTAGTGTGGGAGTGCAAGTGTATTCGAGAAAGTCAATTTGCGCCTTCAAGCTTCTTTCTCCAACTTTTTTTTGTATAGTCGTACAAGTATACTCGTAAATATGAAAACTTTACGTGTTCATTCAAAGCATGCGTATTACTAAAATTGATTCAATATCCATTTTCCTCCTTCTGGAATGAAATTCTGAATACGCTGGCTTGACTTGACAGATATGAAAAAATGAAATGAGTTTGCTTGGTGCACGTTGCCCCAGCCGCAGTCTACAGTTCGAAAATGTGCTACGGATAATTTGTCCTCGCACAAAAATGAAAAATGAATGTCTTGAATTTTTGGGAGCTGAACTAAAAATATTAAATATTTACGTCTCATCTCATTACTTACACAAAGGTACAAGTTGTCACATAATCTGTATCATACAAATGTGTCAAATATTGTTCATTCATATATAGTTTTTACTGCATTAGTTCCAGTGCAATCAATTCAATTACGTCTACGTCTTACAAAAATCATGTCCAAGCAAGAAGCGTTAGTAATGTGAAGAATTAATTTATCATATAATAGTGACTAATGAGTATATGGCGTTATATTCCAAGTAGTTATATTTTCCCTTTTGCGTCGTTAGCTTTTCCGAAAGTAAGTGGTAAAAATGTAGAAAGCCATGCTATAAATGGTATTACAGATTCCGTTCAGAGGTTTAACACTTATTAGATATTTAATGCTCGTTAATGGTTCAGGAACTTTGTGAAAATCACCAAAATCGTTTACGAAATTACGCGTATAAGTATATAATTGCTAATTACGAATGATATATGTAAATTGTCCAAAATAGTGAAATTGGCATGATAGTGCGACGCAAATGAACTATAGGAAAACGAAAGGAAATCAAAAAATTGTCGATGTTGGAATTGATCATCTTCATGTGTCCAAAGTCCAAACTACAATCGAACAATCGAAAGAGTGAAAAAGCGCAAAATATTATTATGTGTTTATTTATTACTAACTTAAAATATAGACTTTAACCGATGATACATATAGTGAGCGATGACAAATCCAAGTGAAGCGAAAGACTTAAAAAATTACTAAACTATAATAGAAAACTTGAGGACGAACCCATAGTACTGTGGCAAATAAATAAAAATGCTAGAGTATATATACAAAAAAAGAATGATTGAAAACAAAACAAAACTGACACACTGTAAACTATACAAAGTATTAAAAATATATAAAATCAATTTCGTCTTTGCAAAACAAATATGATCTGACTGTTGTTGTTCGTTAGTGTAAATGATTGTACATATTATTATACTAATACTTATATATTTTGGGTTTTCGCAGATAATAAAACAATATAGCATTTATTAATCAAATATATAGGAAGTTGTAGGTAACAAAACATTCAAACGAAAGAAGCTTGTTGAAATGGTAGTAATATTTACCATGAGGAAAGACATCATCTCACACTATTTGACACTTGATACTTTAATATCGTAAATTGCAAAGACGCCAACACAAAATGCACATATGGGGAACTATGAGACACACATGTGCAGAATTGAAAGACCATTAGAGCCGACGACGACAAAAAAAAAGAAAAAAGTAATAATATTTTAAATGAGCACAACAGCTTTTTCCAAGAGATTTTGTGACGTCATAGTACAATACAAAAAAACGAATGAAGTAAAAAAAAATAATCAATAAAATATCAATACTTTACGAATCCGTTCGAATGTACTAATCCTTTTGCTAGCTTATATAGGCTTTACAATTTGAATCTGGCACTATCAAAAAGGTACTGCTGAGAATCAGTCTGTTGTTGTCAAATCATTGTTATTCGTCTATAGAATGTAATTTGTAATACTGCTAGTATTATAAGTATTGCAAAAAAGGGTTAATGATCGAAAAATGTACCTACAATATTCTAAACGCTAATTATGTAGTAAATGACTTACTACAAAAGCAAAACAATAACGTTCATCAATATTAAAGCGTATGAAATATTATAGCCATTTAATTTACTAGATTGATTTCATTTGATTAATAATTTAATTTGCAATTCATGATATTATGATAGTTCGACTATAAATGTACACGTCATTGGTCTTTATATATAGATGCTAAATTTTTTGTTTGTAAAAACGTAATAAAGCTTGATAATAAACGGATCCGGATGTTAAGTAAAGTTGAAAGTAAAAATGATGCTTTTTAGATCAAAAAGAAGATGCACGGAGATAGGAAAATGGGTTTGTATTGTGCAATTCTTGTGTAATGTAAAAGTGTCCGAAAGCAATGTACTGAAAATATAAGACGAAAATGTAAAAGCATTATAATTATGAAATAGGCAAATTTTGAGATGTCCAATTGTGACATGTACAAGTTCCCTGTGCAGTTAAATATGGGCCAATTGTATGTTTAAAAAAAGTAAAAAAAATTGTTTCGGACCACAGAAGAAATTGTTTTATCAGTATTGCAGTTTGCTTTTTTTATTATCACATGCACCCGCTACGCTACCTAAAAATCCACGAACCCCATACAAATACCTTTGAATCAATTAAAATCTGGGCATTATGCATGACAATAAATTATTAGGTTTATAATATCAGTAGGTCATTTTGAGGAGCATTGAATGTCCTGTTCCATTGCACTACATATACTGTATACGAGCACCTTGGAAAGTAGCACCTAAAAACTATGTTACCAGTATGTTTGTACGCCCAAAGTCTATACCGTAGCAAACAACCCGGGCTCTATCGCAATGAAAACTTGGACTATATAAATCTTTACTTAAGACGATAATATTTGCCATTTCACAAGGCTACATCACTATTGACATAACGCCAGGTAAATGACTCAGTCGGACAAACCGGGTGATTATGCAGTTTGATAATTAACACAAAATTACAGCTAAGCTGCTGTCCTGAAGAAGTATAATATTCCTATTGGTACTGCAGTGCGAACAAGCCCGCGTTCAAAGTCTTATACATAAAAATTGAAATTATATGTCATCGTCATCAGTCATCAATCATTTTTTGAACAATTCACGTTCATTGTATTACAATTACAACACACGAACTAAGATGTAAGCGCACATTCGATAATTTTGATAATTTGTGAATTAACAGCCTCTATTACAATCAAGGCTCCAATACAGACAATTTAACATTTATAAGGTTTGGTTGAATTTTTTTCCGGTTTGACAGATTCATGAATTTTTCGGTTGTTGAGGATGCACATTTGTAAGATTTAGTTGAATGTTTTTCCGGTTTGACAGATTCACAAATTTTTCGGTTGTTGAGGATGCACATTTGTAAGATTTAGTTGAATGGTTGTCCGGTTTGACAGATTCACAAATTTTTCGGTTGTTGAGGATGGACATCATTCAATTGATAATTGGATAGAAATCGTCATCGTCTTCATCCACGTCGATTCCTCCGTTACGTGCAAGCATGTAATTATCCATGTCAATACACGTACAATTATTGATGGCGTAGCGTAATCGTTCCGCCATTATTTCCTGGAGACCAATCAATTACATCCAATTAATTCATTTAAGCAAAATCGATGAAATGGCTTTACACCTTCATGTGATTACACAACTGACTGCGAACTCGTAGCTACTATATTGCACAAATTTGTACGCAAGTAAGAGTCTTACTTCGGAAGAATAGGGCGGAAGCCTTAGCTGAAAGAAGCACGTCTGTGCTGTGGGAAGACCATTAACAGGACGATCCACTTTCATGACTTGAAATCGTTGAGAAAAGTCAGCCAAGTTAGCAGGTAAGCGAGAACGCCCAGATACGAAACGCATGAAAAGAACGCGCTCAGCATTCGTGAATGCTTGCAGGATATTCCAGAGCCATTGGACCAATTGATGACTATCGTCCATCTCCCGATACCTGTGACATTATATCATAAAAAATTCAGCAATGAAAGGCATACCATCAACATTAACTGGATAAAATGGCAAACAGTCCTCTTTCTTAGTTTACACCACTATCATATTTATTTAGTGTTTCAGCTCATGTTTTCGACTCACCTCACCACTTGCTTTAGCAACCCCACTGAGATATTTGGCAGACCGCACACAAGTTGTTCCAAATGAGCTCCCGTCATCAGAGACAGTAAAGGAACTGGAACAATTCCTGCCATTCCCTCTCGCAACGCGGTAACCTGTGGAGCATAGAAAATTGCTTATTTTGCAACACAGCAGGGCTCCGCTCCCATTTATACATTCATAGGGCAGTTAAGCTATACTGTTGTTACATACCTGCAAGTCTATTTCATGTAGACGGAAATAAATGGCTTTCTCCACATAGTCTAAACGATTATGGAAAGTAAGTGGAATGCATCTACCACCAGGAAGTATTGGAACTACTTTTCCTGTGCTGCTTGTTCCTTCGTAGCACTCCAATGGAATTATCTAAACAAAATAAGTTCACATTCAGCACAAGCATAAACAATCTTAAATTCATAATAACTTTTTATGAATGTACAATGTAGTAAATTACAAACCTCGTGAAAGTTGGTGTCATCAAATTGAGAAGTTACATGATCCCGAATAGATTGCATACCTGTAATAAATACATTAACAATTATTCCAAATTTCCAGATTTCGCGACGATTTGAAATCACATGATCGTGTATTCATTCATGTGAATACTAACCTTTCATATACATCGTGTCGATTTCTTCTAGGTCATTTATAGTCACTTCCTCCCCAACTAGAAGTTTCCAAATAAACGGAGCCAAGGGTACAGGTACTGGTTTTTTTGTTCGAATAGACACTCCAAATAATATTCCTGATGATTGAATAGATCATAGCATTCAACAATAGCAATAATTTGGCACAGGTAATCAGTATTTGCAATAAATCGCTTTACCAATGAATTTAAAAGCTAATAGGTCATCAGCGGAAGTCAATTCAGAGTTGAGTAGAAANCGGTCACGGTTGTAACCAATATCATTAGTCGAGTTTGGCGTTGGGATGAGATACGGAACTGTTCCATTTGTGAGCTCATTACAGAGTTCTGTAATAGTATCGTCAAATACACCGCCAGCATCATCCGCTCCCTCACCAACGAGTTTGACCTACAGGTACAATAATACTTGTTAGAAAAATCTTCAATTACACATCTTTACATGTACTGATCAATTATACCTTCCACGCACGAGCTGGAAGACGCAATTCGCTAGGACTTCAACATGACCACTTGTTTAGAAACCTGTGTGAAAATAGGCTTCTTTTTCTTTCCACGGCTGGTAATGCGTCGAACTATGTAATTCATGAAATAAACGTTATAAAAAACCGCCATCTCGTTTCACCTTAGAAAAATAGTAAAGATTTAAAGGCATCGTGATTATTACCTGTAATTTGAGGTCCATAAGTTCGAGATTGAACCATAGTTCGATGCAAGGTACGAATAAATGGAAGAGTCGTAATTTTTGAGTGAAGTAACGGTCGAAGTTTAGGGCTCGATGGCGCATACGATGGCTCAAGCTTCAAATTCGGTTGACAACCCTGTTTGTATACATACAAATGATGTCAAATTATCTTTAATAATCGACATATTTTAAATGCAAGGAATACAATAATCTATGCAAACAACTCACAACTGATGACAGAAGAGGCAACGAATGCCACGATGCAAATAATAAGTCCGAAAAATTGTATAGGACTTTAAGACGGACTCGAAGGGAAGCAATTGGAATGCCTTGCAAATTAGAATACTGTGCTGGAATGGAAGTAGGAGTCCCAAGCATCAAATCCACTCCAGAATGTAAATTTTTCCCACGTGAACTTCTCGGAGCAGTCCAAGCAGCACTATGAGTTCTTCCCGCGGACACCTACCAAATATGTTCATTGTGCATAATAATAATAATCCAATAACAATAAATTGTATAGCCTGCAAATCGTACTTGTTGAATTCCAGCTGTAGACAAGTTACTAATTTTTTCTGGTTCTCGAATTGTCGCTGTGTGACCGAGCCCCAGTTGTCCGTCGCTATTACTGCCCCATCCATAAACTTCACCCTCTGATGTAACGCAAAGAGTATGCTCCGCTCCAACAGAGATGTCCACTACAATTTTATCGCTCAGAGATGACAGCTGACAGAGATGTAAATACAAGAAAAGTAAAAAGGATTTCGTATTACATAAACATAAATGCTGCAAGAAATATAATAATACAACATAAAGATAAGAAACTCGATATGTACCAGTGTTGGCCGTGTTGTGCAATGAGACCACGGAAACCCGGTGAGTCTAGCCATTCCACATGTATAAACTCTTCCACTTTTCGTGAGGAATACACTGAACTGAGTACCACAGCACACTTTACTTATGCCAAGTCCTTGTACTCCTTCGATCAAGTGTGGGGTAAGTGTCGGTGAACATGTACCGATACCCAATTTGCCATTTTCACCATCTCCGAATGCCCAGACATTGTATCCATCCGATGAAACACAAATTGTGTGCGACAACCCGCACGCAACATAGCCAATACAATGATTTTCTAAAGTGTTGAGTCGCTCTGGGATTTTCCTATTACACGTATTATTAAGTCCCAAACGTCCATATTCAGCACTGCCAAAGACATAGACAACGCCCTCAGCACTAAGCACGGCACTATGTTTAAAACCGCAGGCCACCTATAGATGAAGACATGAGAAAGTTAACTCGCATTTGTAGACACAAACATTAACACAACTAGTAAAAGACATTTTGACTCACTTGAATGATTGTTTCATTTTTTAATGCCTCTATTTGTTTAGGACGTCGTTGTCGGTCCGAAGTGCCATGACCAAGTTTTCCATAATCTCCGTCTCCCCATGAGAAAACCTCACCACTTTCGGCCAATGCTAAACTATGACCGTCGGAACCACATGAAGTAGCAAGCGACACTATAACGTATCCTGCACAGAAAAAATTGCTACCAGTTAAATAAAGCCATTAAGAAGCTATCATTGAATTACATGACATTATTGTTGATGAATTAAACAATGAATTTGATTTGGAAAAACTAGCTACGCAGACAAATCTAAAGTCACCTTGCAAAGCTGAAATCACAGTTTGAGTGTGCATATCATCTGAATTCCCGTGTCCTAAACGACCGTAGCTGCCTTCTCCGACACTCGAAACCGTTCCGTTTGAAGTAATCAAAAACGTACAATTTTGCCCGCAGACAATCTGTTGAACACCACAGAATGATGGTGACAAACGAGGCGCATAGATCTGACGCCCAAGAAGATCTAACAAATACAAAGATAGAAATTAGAATGTTTGTTAGACCATAATATTGCACACATTTTAGAATATAGTCACGGCCAAAAAAGGTTACCTGCTTCACCAAGCTGTCCATGGCGTCCATTTCCAAACATGTACACATCACACTTGCCACCAAACTGCCAATCATGAGGCTGCATAGTTGCCCACATCATAACTTGTGTGTCCATTTCCAAAGTCCAGTTTATATTTTCGGTTGTGCTTTTTCTACCTGATACTTTTTCATCTAATTTCAAAATCATGCAAGTCTGAACACAAGTTACACGAAGTTTAATAATTCACAAAAAAATCGAATGTTTGGCTTACCAATCCTGAATCTTTTTACAAAATCAGCAGGAAGTTTAGCTCGTCCAATCAGAGCTTGAGCAGTTCTTATTGTCATACTCAGAGTATGCAACCATTCCCACTGCGGAACTGTAATACATAATATTATCGTAATTATAATTAAGAAAAGACAACAACGTACTTAGAATTGAATAATTTTAATTGCACTTACTAGGATCAATTAAAATCAATTCATTCGGTGAGGCATTCTGAGAAGTTATAATCTTGTCAATACCCAGACTCAAAGAAAGCGCAGCTAGACACTGTAAATATCGAGTAAGCATAAGCTGATCGCCGGATTCCACCTTTGCTTTCTCATGCTCGTATTGTTCCTATAAACAGAAAACGCATTACATTACTAAATTCATGGTATTGTAAACTATATTTTTTAAATCAGTTATTATTTTAAGCTATAAACAAACTCGAATCATGTCAGGTAAATAAGTTAAAAGAGCTTGAAACGTAGGCATGGAATGCAGTGCGTTCAATCCTTGTTGTGCTAAGGTAGTCCTACACATTCCAAGTACGAGGCAGTCCTTCATTTTCTTTTCCGAGAAGTGAATGAGTTTCACATCCTAAAACAAAAAAATAAAAGATTAGTACCAGAATTTCTATTGGGAAGCAAAACGTTGGAGAAACAGGAAACAGCTCACTCTTGACGTGTTGCAGCAAGCTGCCGAAAAGCCATTTTCTAAGAATGCAAAGTCTGCAAGTCCGCTCTTAATGTAAACGGATTGTATAAGTATTCCATGTTGAAGATTCCAGTAATTGATAAACCCAGCCTTCTCAGAACCAGTCGCCATTGTCAAACCCTTTTCATTAATTGCAAGCTGGGTTACGGGGAACGAATGGGAACGTAAAGTGTACACAAGCTGCATTGCTGGCGGTCGACATTCTGCCATATTTTCAATATTATCTGGAAGAACGTACACTGAGACGTTGCCGACGTTTGTTCCAATCGCCATCAATAATGGATAAGGACTGTCCCCAACAAACGGGGACCATTCCAACGTCAATGGTATCTGATTGAGGTTCAGTTCTTGTACACAAAACCAACAATCTTCCTTTGGAAACCATATTTTAACAAATCCATCAACGCCACATGTAGCCAACTGTTGTCCCAACGGACTTAGCTTCATTGCATTTAGCCCTCCCACATGGGCAGATGCTGTCAATGGTTCACATGGGCGATCTCTCCAGCAAAATTTTAGGTGTCCATCGCTGTATCCAACAATAAATGGTTTGTCGTCAGACGGCCACTCAATAAACGAAACTGCGTCTGAAAGGTCAAAAATGTGAAATGTTAACAAGGCAATAACAATATGTACTACTACTACACAAATAAAATTACTCCGTTTACATTTTTGAGCGCGAATACGTTCCATAACCGACATCACAGAATTTGGTCGCATACTAACAACAGCTACAGCACCATCAATCCGTCCAACAATTAGATATTCATCACGCAATGGAAATTGAGTTGGAGTTGATATCTTCGCCCACGAAGTTGCAGTAATCATTGTACTAAAATCATAGATTTTACTATCTGCATCCGGCAGTGTCCAAACATTTAAGCAAAAGCTCATTGCAGCCGAAAGGTAACGTCCAGTATTCGACCACCGTAAATGAGAGATAGGATCACCGGGCAATCGAAGACCGTAAATATTTTCTGACATACAGTCTGATAACTGAAACATAAATATGTTTTCCGATACTGCGGATTTTTGAAGGAAACTCCACGTTCGGATAGTACCATCACATCCACTACAAAAAGTGCACAATCGAAACTTTAGAAAGCCAATAAAAATCAATACTTAATAAGTCTGGTTGTACTATTATACCATGTAGCAAAGTGCTCTTTTTCTGGAGACCACTGAATACTCAGGACACGACTATCATGCCCCCTAAGGTCAATCATAGTGGCTTTTTTAAGAACACCATTAAAATCTGTAGGATTTGTCGAATCCAAAGTCATGATAGCTGTTGTCGCACGACACGACAAGTATTTCACCTGCATTAAAATTGCATTGGGTAAATGTCAAAATATGATTTTTTTTCAAGATAAACGACATGCACTGATTGAACATTATACGAGGCATACCAACTGCTCGGTTGCCCATTGACGATGACCCGCAGTTACACGAGCTGACATTACGCAAGCTGCAAGCGCATCCATCAAGTACAATGATGGGTCTGTGCTCGGTATGTCGAATGAACCATCCGGAGACAGTGTAGAATCTGCTATAATTTCAAATAGCACAAGAACATATTTAATCAAACATGAATCGCTAAACTAAAATATTTAAAAACAAATAGTATTCGATTGATAAAAGGCTTACCTTTCTCTATAACAGGTGAAGGATGACTACAAATGAGATTTACTAGTGACATTGTTACCAGGAAATTCGGTTCTTGCATATTATTATCCATATTAGTTGTCAGCTTAACAAAGCCAACTGCCGCACTTAAGACTTCCTATAAAAATCCAGAAACAGTGAACTAACATTCATAATAAAGTACCCAGAATAAAATTCCTGAAAACGTTCGTTCACTTACCCGCGTACACATTTCCATAACGAGTTTTGATGCAACCGGGTCTTCTGCAGTTATCACTTCGACAGCCTTTGCAATATGCTGCAGCTTCGTGCAAGTTCGAAGATCGTACGGCATATTCAAAAATCTACAAGGAGCACATTTGTTTGATCCAAATTGATAAAATCTACAGTCTTCGTCTGTAACTTCCGATTGAGCATGAATTCGTCCGGCAGCCGTCAAACACATTAACTTTACTAGTTTCTTAACATCGGCCAGGCCAATGCGTTCTAATGCAGCGACAAAATCACAAGACCACTCGCTGTAACAGAAACATAACCAATGTAAATCTTAGTTTAGAATTAAGAATCCCTAACCATGTTCATACAAAGCTATTTAATCTTACCTGATGCTAAGTAACGTCACAGCTTGCATCACCACACTACGAGCAATCAAAACCTGAGCAGATTCTGCAATGTTTTTTAACGCTGTCATTCTTTTCTTTGTATTTTCCAACAGTATAGCCTGTTCTCCGACAAATGTACTTGAATGTAACCCTGTGCCAGCTGTAAAAACGCCATTAAAAGTGAACACTTAACATTATGCAAACTAATATACAAATTCAAGTTAGTGATAATATAACTGTATTACCTTGTTTCATTCCAGTTACTTTATCTAGACTTTTAGCTCCAAGATGATCATAATCACCCAGTACAACATGGCTTGGATATGGCTTCTGTTCGCCCAATCCTAAGTACGGGAAAATTTTTCCGAAGGTACCTAGGTCCATTATGACACAAGTTAGTAATAAGAAGAATATCCCATTCATTAAAGTTTGTATTGAACTATTAATTACACATACCCGCTCGATTACTCATACATATTCGTTTAAATCGCTCTTGTCGTCCCACTTCAATATCCATTCTCTCCACGGGATCAGCATTAGGACTCATTATTGGTGGTAGTGATAACGAGGTATCGTTTGACGTAGACTGACATCCTGCATTAGTACTTTCACGAAGTCGACCGTGATGATCAAAGCAATATTCGCAAATGACATAGTGTGCAGAATTTATTCCTTCAAAGATAAAATGCAAATTTGAATCAAAGCAATAGTAATTAATACTATCACAAATTACGATAACAATTTAATACCTCGAATGTCACCACAGTATTCATCTCCAATTTGAGCACCACAACCTGGATGTTGAGACTGAAAGTGGGAAACAATGTTCTTTTCCAACTTGGAACAGAAATGACAAATTCCTCGATTGCTAGTACCCACAGTCACAACAGGAATCTAACGAGCATGAAATTCAACTTTTATGCACGACCAAAAAACCAATTGAAATATTATGAAATGAAATGCTCACTCGTATGAACGTCGTGGGAACATCGGAATTTCTACAAGCATTCATGATATTGTCATGGGCATCACCACGCCCCCGTCGTCTGAGGTCCTCTTCCACTGCTGCTAATGACGCTGGTAAGTTTTCCGTAAACCCTCGATCTCCTCTAAAATATTCCTGAGTGTCGGATACTGGTGGATTTCTCTCGGAGCGTGCCCTTCTCATCATTAACAGCTGTTGGCAGTACCTTTCAGGGTCACCGTCTAAACACAAGTAAAAAATGAGTGTATGCATGATCTATAAAGTAGTAATGCTACTGAAACGTTGTGGAATATTATTATTACTGTAAACAGGATGGGGACCATCTGTGTTCGTTAATAACCCCCCACTAGATTGTAGAGCTCCTGCAAGACGGCGAAGTTGCTGAAATAAAAGCATCGTTACAGAAAAATTAATCAGCATAACCAATTCAAACACTGCAAATATAGCGATATTTCAAAGAATTAATAGTTATGTAGTACTTCTCCGGGAGGAACTCGGGAGCCATTATTTCCACTACTACTTCCGGACCAAGGACGTACAGAGAAACGATCCGGTAAATTTTCCTCTGAGTCGATGCTAGGATTTTCAATCATCCAGCTTGCCAGTTGAGTGATAGCTCCGATGGTTAACTCACCGGTTAATCCTATAAGATTATTTCTATTAATTTTCACGTTTACTGATTTTGCGTTTACGGTCTTAATGAATACAGGTTACCTAATGCAAGAATAGCACTTCGAATGTGCCGTAAACTGAAGCCCATTTCAACAAGAGCATTCGGTACTCGATGTAAAGATGACGGATAGGGCACATTTGAAGAAAGGGACATCGACGATCGCCTTGTTGGTGAAGGTGACCTCCGTGGTCGTCTCCGATACGGACGACTACTTGGTAAATCTGAAGTGTCAGTTTCTCTTGTTGTTGAATCTCTTAGAGATAAAAGCTCATCAGCAGACAAGTAAATTGAGTGATGATTTTGTTCTCCATCGTCGTTAACGTCATTATGAACAGATTCTCCTGTAGATTAAAAAGAAATACTTTAACAATCAAAAACGCCAAATCAAATATATATGTTAGATGAAGAAGAATTACTTCGAGTAGCAACACAAATCTGTTCAGCAAGTGACAGTATATTCATCATTGCAGTGGATGTCTGCAATGGATTAGTTCGCATTCTCCTGTTGAGGCTGTTTGAACGCTTTGACTTGATTTGACGTAATATTGGATGAAATGCATCCCGTTGCATTTCAGAACCACTGTCGAAAAATGGTGTATCGCAGCTAAACCGAGGACCAACAAAGTCGACTAACTGCTTAGTGTGCAAATGATGGATGACGTTGTGTGCTCGCTCCATTTCCGCGAGACCCACAAGTCTAGGAATTTTGCATCCTTTCACGCTCGTCTGTTTCAAACATTCCACATCAAAATTAGTAAATCATCAATGATTAGGAAATTCAATGCGTTCCTGTTTGACTTACATTAGCAAAATAACAGAAGGCTTCAGCAATAGCTGATTGCAGGCTTGAAGATTCGGAGCAGTATGGACAATCAGTACCACGTCCTATTTCTGGTCCACAAGTTTTACCGCATGTAGCACATGGCTCAGCTTCCAGAATCAATGGTCTGTTCGTGCTATCGTCTTCTACATTCGAATCTGTTCGTCTACTGCAAGTCTTCTTACGTTTCGGAATAAGCAAGAATTCTGTGAAAGTGCTGCAAGTGAGTATTGTACTCACGGCCTTGATTGCACCAAACTGAATACAGGCCATTTTAATGAAAGCATTTTCCAAGTCCAAATCTTTCTTCTTTTTGTCATACTGCAATGGATATTACGTTTGTTACAAAAAATCATAAAATTGGGAATCGCTTTGTATTAGAAGTGCTTGTTTTACCTCATTAAACGTTTCCACATCGTTGCTACTTTGTCCATTTTCATCATCTACATCAGAAATGGGTTTCCTTGTAACTTCGAGAATAATGTCAGAAACCATCTGAGACGATATTACTTCTGCGGCATTTGATGAAAATGATTGTGAAGGAATACCGCCAGTGAACATAGGTGGAGTAATACCGAACAGTGATGGGTGTGAACATTCGGTTTTTACGCTCTTCATGGATGTAGACATTTCATCTTCATCCTCTTCATCTTCAACTCGATTATTAGAATTTTCAGGAGTAGCATCCGTGACTTTGTCACCATCCTCAGGTGTAAACTCAAACTAATAAAACGAAACACTGAAACTGAAAACTTGTAAAACTAAATTGATTCAATTATATACACATCAACTTACGTCATCTGTAATGCTACAAAGCTTGGTTAAGAGCCGTAGTGCTTCTGCAGTCAAGCATGTAAATTTGGTAGCACGGAACGGAACCCCAGGAAGCAATTCAAGACTGGCCACAGGAACATCACTTAAATCACATAAATATTGTTGAAATTAAGAACATGTGAATATAGAATTGCCATTCAGTATTTCCGTAATATCAAGTTTATTCGTTACCCGACACTGGAATCGGAATCATTCCATTGAACTTTCACGGTAGAAAGTCCTGCTTTCACCGATCCAAGTAAAATTGTCTTCTTTCCGGTGGGTTTGTGTATATATTTGGCTCCAACTCTCAATCCACGATCTACACCACCGAGAACTGCAAGAACTGGCCATACCTCTTTACATAATCGCTCTATATCTTCACAGTTTGACGGTCCTAGTTTCTTTGGTTCTGAAGATTCACGTTTTTTCAGCAGAAACGATTCTTCCCCATAATCTTCACATGGTGTTGGCGTTTTATCTTCGCCAGAATCCCATAGAACGTCGCGTGAATTTTGCAATCGTTCCATTAAACAGTCGTTAATCTAAAATTAGAGCACGAACATTAAAAATAGTCAAAATAGTGATAGCACCAGTACAAATTTAATTACGCATCTTACATATTTAGTCCACCCATCCATTGAGTGTAATTTACGGATGAGTGTAACATGTGATTCTGCCAATGTGGCTCCAATTGGTGCACACTGTGGTTCACCAGCCACTAGAGTCCTCAAAGGGCGTTTAGGCTCGTAGTCAGTTATTTTTACCTAGATAATTGGAATATACTTGAAATAAGGTGTGCTGTAATTTAGCAATTAGACGTCTAATGATTATCAAACTAACCTTTTCCCCGGGATTAGTAGAATAAAAGAAAACACAAGGAAATAATTCTGTCGCATCCACATGCTGAAACGCAAGCATTGGTTCTTCACCGTTTTTCCCAAAGCTTATAGTCTTATTATCAATATCAAGTACTACAGTGATGTAGTCACCCTGTGTGTAACTTGCAAGCAATGTAGGGAGTTCACCCCGATGATACAAATTTCCGCTGCAAGTCAATACACAATTAGATACGAATAATTCTAATTACTAGTACTGAGAAATTTTATTTGAAATACCTGTAAGCCCGATAGAGCCACATATCTTCAGTGCTACGGTAACTTTGATCTTTGATAGGCCATTTAGACACACCGATACAAGTTCCTTCGTTTCCTCGGTTCTCTTTCACAATCAAAAACTTCCATTGATGGCAACCTAAGTCAATAAAAACCTTACTTAACGGATCATTTACAAAACCAATAGTATATACTTTACGTACAGTAATGCAAGATTATTACCTGATGAAAACCCAACGTTTGCTACTCCATAGCCTCGGCCACCTCTTCCTTGTCCATGTACTAATGTTTGGCCATTGTCAATACAGCAACCCATAATCTTATTTGTGTCAAAACCTAGTTTAACTCCATCATTTCGATCAGTAAATAGTGTGTTGCCTGAAAGTACAAAGGAATTCTTATAATTTTGAGAAATATCATATCAAAATCATGTAAAGCAAAAACCTCACCATAAATATGACGGCAAACATCTTCGCGACTAAAAATATTCCGCTTAGCCCGTTCATACATTGGAAGTGACCACATACAATCGGAAAGCTGGTTTAACAAATCGCGTACAACCTACCATTTGAATTTACAAATGATATGAGTATTTTAGTATTTTTATAATTTACAGTATATAAATGTATATCTGAGTAGTGATTAAACAAAAAAGCAAACCTGCTCCATTAAATCGGCACAGTGCTTCGGAACATAGCTTAAAATGGTTTCCAGCAGTTGAACCGCAAGTAAACGCGGTCTGAGTCCCGGTGTGAACACAATGTTTCGGCACATTTCGATATCAATTTCTGAAAGACTTTCATCATTTATAGTTGAGTTTGCTTCAGTGGACGTGGGTGCAATGTTTGCACTGGCATCGAATTCATCATAACAGTCGATCTTCATGAACATATCTAAATCGCTGCATGGTTTAACAGATAGAAACGATAAGAGCAACTTGACCCAATGTGGTTTGCATAAAAACTTTCCCATGCAGCTTCTTGATATGAGTCTTCTTAGGAAAATTAAACAATCTCCAAGTCTCATTTCCATATCTAACTTTTCTGAAGGGGTTAACAGATGTTGTCCCTGTATTTACAAATAAAACATTAATATGATTTATCGTTCTCATCAAGAAAATCTGCATTAATATATTAACTCACGTAAGAAGTGGAGTCGCATATATTCTTTCCGTTATCAACAATGGGAGACAACGACACAATGGGAGTGTCTGGAGTACCCACAGGCGTTGGTGAACCCCCATCACAAGAAACTCGATTTCCACAAATACTTGTCATAGTAGAAAGTAGCTGAGCGTACAGGACTTCAATAACTTTTTCGATCACAGTATCGTCTAATTTATTGCCATGTATTCTAAGATAAAGAAAGTTATTTTCATATTAGAATCAATAGAAAACAATGGATAAAATTTAGTGCATAAAATAGTACTTACGCAGTGGACACAGCAATCATTTGTAAAAGCCGAACGCTTGAGACAGTAACAAAATGAGGATACGGCAGGCACCAGTTGTCACTATTTACTTTCCCAGTGCTCGAGTTTACGTCATAAGTGCCGGCACAGAAACGTTCCAACACCGAAAGAATACCGGCAGAAACCACGAGTTTCACGTCTTCAGCCTTAAAACGACAGCTCAACGCAAACAGACTAAGAAGCCGGACTTCATCGCTTGGTTTCTCATTTTTCTTTTCCTTTCCTCCTACAAATTGTCCTTGTAGACTTGAAATGATCCATTTCATTATGCTATGCACCGTATCAATTACTTGCTGCTGTAGTTCAATAGGCGCTGCCTGAATGGAGTCCAAATAATGACATAACTGCAATGGTGATTCCAACTTCAATGGTACGCCAACAATTCCAGGAGTGTTCAATCCAAGTTGAAAACAACCAGCTAGAAGAAACTCGTGGACGGAAGATAAAAATTCGGCATTCTGATTTTCCTGTGATGTTTCTCCATCGAAGAAGTTGCTCGAAGCGCGTACACTTGCTGCAATCTGACAAATATAATCCAAGGCTTCAATTCGTTTTTGTGCTCGTTCCTCATGCTTCTTTAGCGCAACAAGAATTTGTTCAGGTTCCGAACAGCAATTTTCATTGGCTTCGGTAACGAACCAATCACGTTTGGTAGACACAATTTCGCCAGCTACAAATCGGAGTATATTTCTTCCGAGTTTACGAAGCATTAACAATGCTCGACTGCTTCCCTGGCGGTTCGCTGAGATAGAAAAGCGACTTTCCGTTGATCGAAATGTATCCGAGCTTCTAGTGAGAGTGAGAGGTATGTCCTCATCTTCATCAATTTCATTCAATACGCATTCATCGGTTATTACATGGGAGACAGTATCTCCATCATCCAAGTCCGGTTCTTCGCTGTCTGACGACTTTCTATGCTCTGAACGTGGCTTTAGATGAACGCATGCCTTAACACTTACGAGAAGAAACATACACTTTTTGATAATCTTGTGACACAAATATTGATATTTCAAACCACATCCATTTTCTGATAAATCGGTTTGTATTTTTTCCTGCGATTTGCTTTGATGCAGATCGAGAATTGTTGATCCTTCTGAAAAGCGAGAACGCGAACTTTGAGGATCCAGTACATTTGTATATCCCGGCGCCCTGGACATTACTGTAATTCTCGGCGAAATGGCCAAACGAGCACGCAACATTTGTGAATCCAGTAAACTTCCAAATGCCGACGTACTGGACAAGGCAGGCAGCTGAATTCGTCCGTCGCTCATAAACGCATTACTATCCAAATCAGCTTGAGTTTCTCTTGATACACCAGACAATGTTTCCGTCTCAGAGGGGTTATCTATGTGATCCATGATATGACCACGACGAGGATCTGGTAGGACATCCACAATGCGAGTATCACGGCGTGCACGACTCTGAGAACGAATTGCAGAATGCTGAAACAACCGTCTTCCACTAATGACAGACATTGAACGCGATGCAGTCGCTAATTCCGGTTCTGTTTCTTCCATTTCTCTAACAAATGGGATGAAAGCCCCGGCATATGAATTACGCTGAAATGTATTGGAAGTAGAACCTCCACTAGAACCAGGACCGTCATAGCGCGACGTCATCGTCGTCGCCGACCGATGTCTTCTTGGAATGATTTGTTCATTAACATGATAATCCCCAAACTCAATGCGGTTGTGATCGCTGCTGCCAGTTTCAGGAATGAAGCTTGCTTCGTCAGAATTTTGTGACCATTCAGTGTTTTGATTATCCGAAGGGTGAGATGCAGTCGGAGCTTCCTCCAGTGTAACATTGTGCTCGAGTGAAACACTATCATTATTTCTAATTGTTTTAAGTTTCTCTTCCTGGCGTACACCAACAAGATTTGTTCGAATTTGAAATATTTGAGTAAAAATTTCATCCAATTTACGGCTGTGTCTTGATTCAGTGCTAAATTATTTTTTAAAAAAATTACAGTTCATAATCTGCCGTCAAACAATCGAAGAGTTAAGATTTCAGAGTCTTAACAAATTGAAATGACGAACTTACACAGACATGTTTTCCATCTGACTCATCATCCCCGTATGTTTTAAAAGAGTAAGTAATAATATTCTTGAAACAGAGTCCAAAAGTGGATCATCACAAATGTCGCAGGTGTCCCAGTCTAAGCTCTTCGCATGTTCAAACATGAGTTCATACAGGCATGTCACAGTTCCGCTCTAAATTATAATGCCAGGGTCGCACATTAGAATCCAGTAAAAATATTACCAAACAAAATGTAGTACCCAAATTATAATATAATATAATGCTTACGCTGAGAGAACATGGATTAACTTCAACAGGTATGATAAACCGAAATGCCTTCTTGAGCTGAGAATCTTGCTCCAGTTCAGGTAAATTGTTCAAAATTTCCGTCCAGTTATCGCAAGTCATGAACACGTTAGTCAATTTTTCAGTGATAGATTCTGTGGAAAAGAAAAGGCAAAATTAGATGCAGAAATAGCGACCGTTTCAGAATATGTTATCAGCATGAAGTGTATACCATAATCTATAGTCGTCGTTTCCAATCCATGACAGAAAAGTCGGCTTGAAAGCCAAAAACTGGAGTCAATTTCTTCCTCTATGTTCGGCGTTCCTCTGATCATCTCACCAACTAAACGACCAATCAAGTGACTACAAGTCCTTTCCATGTCTAGAAACCAAACCCATTTGGAATAGGAGGCTGACCAATTTCGTGGCTCGTTTGGTTCATACTCATAAATCGGAGTATTATTCACATCTGCAACACATGGAAAATAATATAAAAAATGTAATTTATAAATAATGCACAGCTATCATGATTCAATATAGATTAATGACAGAAAAAGTGCAACGTACCAGGATTCCATTCTTCGTAATAGCGTTGCACCTCTTCAGAAGGTATTTTTCTTGCAAGCTTTTCCATTGATATCAGTACTTCTAACAATGGACGAATCAACACATCTAAGCGACTGCTAACACAGAGCAATAGAGAATGGAAAACTCTTGACAATGCGCAACCTGCGAAGGTGGAGTACATCATAGCTACAAAAAAGAGTACCATTTTAAAAGTTAGAACTAACATGAAGTTGGAGGTATGACTGCTACTAATCTGAAACGAACAAGAACCTACCTGGCATCCTCAGAAAACAGTCTGGAGTTTTAACCAAGCGGGCGTAGGCCTGTTGAAACGCTTTGGTGGTTATAGAAAACAGCTGCAATAGATGCTTGACGATGACATCCCATATTGCTTCATTCTGCAATCAAGAATTTATTGAGAAGTTTTGAATGTATATCATAGTTCTACTTAAGAGGTCGAACTAACCCATGGTGTACTAGAATCACTGTGACAGATACAATGAGCCAGTAACTGAAGTTGTAAAGAAGAAACCAAAGTTAATGATCTGTCGGTCAATGTTATTTCTTCCATACCAGTGTTCACTGGAATTTCATGAGCATTCAGTCGCTCCTCCTACAAGAATACAACAATGTTGACATATTCGGTAGTAAAAATAATCGTAATAGCTTTCTTCTATTTTAGCTACTCACCAAATCTAGAAACAGAATCTTCAGAGAATTGTCCAATATTTCCCTTGTCCAGTGCAACTCTTCCACGGACAACTGGGAGGAATGAGCAGACGGCTTGGCTAAACCAAGCATTTTTGCTACCTCTGCCTCTTGTTTCAAACTTGCAAATATGACTTCACAGAGTAATTGCTAAAACCATAATTTATAAAATTAGGAATGAAAATAAAATATAGATTAAGCATACGAATATGAATCCATAATGCATTATCAATCGAATTAGTACTTGTCCTTTTGATAATCCCGACAAGTCCTTCAGCATTTCTAATAACAAATAAAGTTTTTCGTTCAATGGAGGTAAAAGAATATCTGCGCCGGTCAGCAATGTTTCTCCGACAGCATTTTGAATAGTGTCCGGTAAATTCATATCCAACATTCTATTTCATATTCACACATGTAAATTAGAAGCTTCCAAAATAGTTTACATAGTCTTCATTATTATTGAAGTGAGACTAACCGAAAAAACAAAACGCGCAAATCTGACAACTGAGATTCAATCATTTGTCCAGAAGAAGAAGCACCTTCGCGGTGAAATATTAATGAACAGTGACCGTTCAAGAGTTCCAAGCATAGACCCACGAATTTCATATGTTCGCTGAAATACAGCATATATATTAAGTCAAATATTATTTACATATCGTTCAAAAATGTGGCAGTGGCAATATGACTATACTAGTTACACAATTACTATTACTTACTCTTTATTTTTAAACGGTGCTGAGACTTTGGTAAAATTCAGTCCATACTGTTGTATAAATCCTTTTAGTATACTAACTGTTTGTTCTTTGACATCCATCCAATATGATGAAGAACTTGCAAAATTTCCCCTGTTACGAGTTAGAAATCAGAATCAGCACGCAATAGTTATACATTGCATTGTATATTAACACACACAAAAGCTTACCATTTTTTTCGAGGATTTGTCCAAGCGATTGTATGTGAAGTACCGGCAGATATGGCATAAATACGAAAGCCATCCAGCTTATCAACCTTTTGAGGTATTAATATCGGCGTGGCTGAACCTCCGATGATACCACATTGACCCATTGAATTATTACCCCATGAAAAAACTTCATGTTTGTCTGTCAGTACTACAACATGAGATTCACCACACGAGATATCGACAATTCTTTCCCGCGACAACTCTATGATTCGCTCCGGTGTCATTACTTTGATTTCATTGGACGACTTGAACATGCAAGCACCAGCACCCCAACCGTACAACTGCATTTGAGAACAAAACATTATTATTTGTTAAACCCACTACAAAAATAATAGTAATGCTAACACTATCAATATGGCAATCTTGTTCACCTCGCCATACTCCGTAATAGCAAACGAAGCGTATGCCGACACCGCAATTTTTATAATTATCAATCCTTCAAGAGCGTCGATGACTTTGGGTCGGATCTCCCTCATGACTGAACCATGACCCAACTTTCCATACTCTCCAGCACCAAAGGACCACACAATGCGGCCACATTGCGATAATACTAATGTGTGACTACCACCACAAACTACAGATCCAACATTACAAACATCTTTGACTAGCGTTGGCATTTGACGATCAGTTGTATCACTATGACCTACAATTAATAAATCACATTACATCGTACCTTTGCTTAAATAAAAAGATTATGCTTAAGGTAAAAGTTTAACTAACCCAGTCGTCCCGATTCGCCTTCGCCCCAAGTATACAACTCTCCAATTTCCGTGACGCATGCACTATGACGAAAACCTGCTGATATGCAGGTCACAACTTTACCATTCAATACACCTCCGATTAACTTCGGGTATTTTTCTGTGGATACTCCACCGTGCCCGAGTTTGCCGTAATCACCTGGAAAACAAACATACAAACATACAAACGTTACAAACAAACAAAACTAATAAATTGGATGATGAAATGCGGTCTACGTACCGTCTCCCCATGAGTAAATGTTTCCTTCGGTAGTAAGGGCCAGTGTGTGCCCATCACTTCCCTTAGAAGAGGAAATATCTTTGAATTTTATATCCATAGTAATTGGTAACTGCTTTGGGACGGTGTGGTTACTGGAATCTCCGAGACCCAATCGCCCGTAACATCCTTTACCACATGCACTCATGGTACCATTTGAGTTAACGGTAAAAGTACAATATTGACCAGCTTCCAGCTAAAATACAATATGAAAGTTTTCATACATTAAGCACGACTCTCATGGTTCAACAGAAAGGACACGCTTATTATACTTACACATTCAATTTCACCAAAGACTGAAGTGAAAGTTGGACTCAAAACTCTGTCACTACCACTTTCTCCCAACTGAAACGACGAATTACTGCCCCAAACAACGACTTCATTAGAATTTTTTGATTGAGTGGAATTCCCAACGTTTCCAACAGACGATTTTATAAATTGTGTCTTGATTCTTGAAGACTTTAGCATTCCTTGATTGCGTGACGTTATATCCAATTTTTCAAACAAGGACACGAGCTGCAAATTATTAATTAATAATTGTGGTTTAATTACGTAGATTATTTAAACGCGAATTTCGGTAGTTCAAAAACTCATTTTACCTCCTTCATAAGTATTATAGCCGCACAATACAAATCAACCTGCGGACCATCTGGTGAAGATTTAATCAGGGGAACATCTGATGGAATAAGACTCCCGAGATCATCTTCTGGACATTGTCGAATGTCCACAATTGCAGAAATAATTACTTGACTTGAAACATACATTCCACCCGTATCGTCTCTGTAACAGCAAAGTGCCATGTCGATCCATTCCAATAAGTATTGCAAACACCCACGCTGCAATGCCAATCCTAACATAATTTCCGCACTTAACACACGAGCTGAAATTAAAAACAAAAGAATTTAATAAAACTGAAAACTGCCAAATTGTTTACCAATGTTCTATAAAGAATTAAAATTAAAGTAACTGGACTTTAAGCAACTTTGCTTTCTTAATGGTATGAATGTCAATATGTCAAGGACTGTGTTTATAGTTTTTTAAAAACTTGAATAAATCTGGTGATAAACTTCAAACTCACTTTTTAGATTCGCTCCTGAGTTTGGCATTGCTGTTTGTCGTAAAAATTTTGAAACTTCTTCTAAGCTACGAGTACCCAATGTAGGCATTTTCCGATCATTTGCTAATGACATGGATGGAAGGCTCCAGATAACACTGGAAGCTGTCATCAGGACATCAACGCACAAATCCGTTTGACCTATTAAAGAAGTCCAATACAATCAAATCAAACCATAAAACCATATATTAAGAAAATGCTGAAATTCCTTTCCAAGTATACTTACCCGTAAAATTCTGTTTGAGAATGTTAAATATTAAACTTAGTCCTGTGCGAACTCCCATCTCTATCAATCTGTCTGTAGATATTGACCTCGTGTTACCAACGCGCCTTGATAAGTGTGTGACGTCAATTGGTACTGCTGGTGCTCTATTTGGTAAACTTTCGTCCTCCTATATCGCAAAATGGCAGATGAACACAGTGAGAACGCTTTAAAATCAAAATTCTAGCAACAAATATCATAAAAAGGGGGAAATATAATCATACCATGATCATTTTCCTATGCAGTTGTGTATACAAGGAATAATGGAACCGATGCATAAGAAGTAGCCGTTTCCTGAGGATACCAAAGAATGGTGATTCCATGCAAACCGCTGATGCAAGTTCCAACTGGGCCAGCAACTGATTGGTAACATGGCGTTTCTGCTCTGACAAGCTCGGCTTATCATGGTCATAATCCGGGAGGTTGACATTCTGATTCAAAACTGGCTTGGCATGAGTAACTACGACTTCCTAAGCAACAGTCAAAGCAAAGCAAGCAATGAAAACTTCGATCACTACACAACATGAAATAAAGTGACTTGAACGACTTGAAAAATACAACAAACGACCTGTACGGACTCACCTTTGGTAAAACTAATTGATTAAACAGTCGTTCGGTCCCTTCACGACTACCGATTTCATCGAACCGATCCTCAAACCATTCGCCATTTGGTGTATTTGGCCATTTCACCCCAACACCGGGTCCGCCGACGTTGCTGACGTCCCCAATATGTGAAATTGCGTTATTGTTCGATGATTGAGACATTTGAACACGTCAACTGAAATGTAACATGGTCAAAAACTGTGTAAAACACTCAAAAAGCACTAGCACTAGAAAACACAAATCGACGCTCTTCATCCGCCTTCCAAAACCACACTGACGAGAAACTGTCAACAACATCCTCCTTTTATACTGTTCATGGTAACCAAGGGAAATCCACGGCAACGCAACGCTCGCGACAAAAATTTACGCTCGCGACAAAAATTCACCGTCCATCATAAATTCCATCAAAAACAACGAAATCTTACCGTATTAAATCACGTAAGTATATGAGTATCGATTGGTACGCCGTTCTAAACAGCTCAAACAAGTTATTCAGTCATCATTCTAAAAAAAAAAACAAAAAAATCAAATCAATGTTAAACAATGCTGATGTACTATATACAAAACACAAAAATATGGTGCACTTAAATTTCATTACATTCGTACCATGAAAATGAACCGAATGCTTCATTGCTAAACATACAAAATACACAATGACACTGCGATCAAACTTCTTGACTCTACTTTTGATTACAAGTTTTTGTCACTTTGCAATCAAAATGAAAATTAATGTCAAAGTTCCAAGATTACTGAACTATATAAATATTTTGGAGCATTTGGGGTTGTTCAACCAAGAAATGAGAAAGAATAGCAATGGAACGAACAACGAACGTTTGTCCTATATAATTCTATTACTATTAAGATTGTTTATATTATTTCCACTTCCTTATTCATATAATGTAAACAAATATAAATTTATAACTGTGGTAAATGTAACGTGAGCCCCGATCAAAAAGTGAGTTTTTGGAGCCGTCATGTGCAAATGCTCAACAACCATTCGGGTCAGCTGTACAGCTCAACCCATGGGAGTCGTGGGACAGAATGCAAAGCCCAGCTTCAGATGAGATAGGAACGGAATACGGATTCCCCCATCCAATCCTCATTCATTTCACTGCTCAAGCACGCCAAGCAGTTAAGTTTTAATCTTTAATTAAACCGAAATTACATGAACACTCACAAAAAACATGACAAGCGTCTTAATAATGTTTAAACGAATTAAAAAAAATCAAGCCTCAAATAATGTCACTCATCAAAATAATCGTAGCATATTATTGTCTTCTATAAGCATTATTGTTGGTTTTTGCATGCAAAAAAAAACTTGCAAAATCCAAATTT
>JABASF010000194.1:36609-56276 GCA_019776145.1 Harlomillsia oculata | reverse complement strand
TTCATAGAAATCGGATTAATTCAAAATGGAAAAACATAAAAAATAAGGAAAACAATGAACAACAAAAATGACTAAGAACCATCAAACCATGTGACTCAATGTGATGTTTTACCTTATCCAGTCATGTTGTAGACTTTGATATTGATGAACGATAGACAAACATTATTATCATTACAACTGGGCACTGCGCGCTACTGACGCATGTTGATTGTGATAAAACAAGTACGCTTTTATAACAAAATCACACTGTCATTGTCCCTGCCTTTCAACATCATGCATTTTTATTAGAACTTCGTGGAATAAACTGTACAATTACAAATGCACGACACACTTCACGATTTCATAAAATAAATTAAATTCACTTGCACTTAATTGCTTGATGTTATGTTATTTCCGATTTTGTGGTTGAACGGAATACGAAACAAAACTTACTGCGTTGTAATTGCAACTGTACCTTGTACAGGTTGTTTGTACGCCCCGTGTTTCAATGACGGAACAGCTGTAGGCTGTAGGCAAGGCTGTTTTCAGGCATTGGATTTAACATTGCATTCAATGAAGATGCAAAATGCAAATGCATGCAAGATGCAATTCATGCAATGGATAAACAATCCAGTGTTTGCTCCCGACTATCTTTTATTCCTGTTACTGTTAAACAACTACTTTTATTGTCTTATTAAACTTATTATCACAGTATAATAATAATTAGAATAACAATAGTACAGTCCACTATGTCTTCGAAGGACTCCTTGGACTGGAACTACTACCAGTACTTATATTAAGGGATTGTAAAGTCAGACTGACATCCTCGGGTTGCAAAACTACCAGCTTTCGTACTTCCTTAGCGTTAGACTTTTGATAACTGAGAAACAAACAAACAGACAATAACCATTAGAATATTGTATCAGTAACATCAGTCAGACACGTAAAAAGATCGAGTTTGACCGACTGAAATCTGACGTGCTGATTAATAATGACAATATTAAATGTTCATATAGACAATAATTTAATTACCCCGAAGTAGATGATTCCAAAGGGTCAAGCGACACAAGGATATGTATGATAGGGACACTTCGGCAAACACGGATCGGATCAAGGCCTTCCAGAGTCGGCGAATAGACTTCAGTAGTTTGCATTTGCGTAACACGTGTGATTTGATGTACAGCTTTTTTAAAATTCACTTTGATCAGTTCAGCACAAGTCACAGCTTTGTGAGTGTCACGTCCAATTCCAACAAAGACAACCGGCGATCCGGGAGATAAGATTTTGAGTGCTTTATTAACCAACGTTCTCGCACTTTCCTTTGATACTTGAACGGTAGTAAAAGACGGTTCAGTCCATGGCGGATCGTCTACTTCTTGATTTACTAAAGATGGTGTTTTTTCGTAATAGTCCATATCTCAAAATTCTGAAAATAAATATTCAAAAACGAAAAAATATTAGCTATAAGAAATATATCAGTCAATTAAAAATACTTGTTCATGTTTATTCATGTACCAGTGTAACTCTGTGTATCACACATGTCACGTAATCTGACACGAATACGTTAACAAAGTACATTTATTATTTAATGAATGCATTTGGAATATTGTAATTTTGTAAATATGAATTAAAAACATACGTTTTCTTGACACTAAAAAACTCAACTCCTCAAGTCCTCAACAAAATTCACCTTCTGATTTCTTCTTAGCGCTTCACTGAAACATCACATGGAGCGAAAATTGAACACGGGAGAGTCCGAACTCCTAAAATCACATGTACTCCAACGTTAAAATAGGGTCATCCGACCTCAATTTTAGTAGCTTTTAATCAAAATTATCCGATTTTTAAATAGTGTATAATATTTAGAAAAGTCACAATAAAATTGGCTTATTATGAGATTAGGTCATTGTCGCATTTTGGCTCGAGTCATGTGTCATTCCGTTATTTGTCCAAAAGCACAGTTCTTTTCTTTCCCTGGGTCATCCGGCGGTGCCAACACCGCGAAAAGGAAAGTGTTTAGTGAAAGACAAATCTTAGGGTAAATTTTAAATTCGTAAATTATTCTTCCACTCCATTACTAATTTACATGGTCCGATTACTGTGGATTGCTGATTGCTATTGCTGTTAACATTCGTGCATTTGGTTTTTTATAGATATTCCATGGAACAAATGTTCGACGTTGTGGCAGATGTAGAAGGTTATAAAAAATTTCTTCCTTGGTGTGAGACTTCAACTGTAAAACTTCGTAGGAATAATCAAATTATAGCGCATCTTGTTATAGGAATGAATCCTGTGGTAATTCTAAATTACAGTACATCACAAAAGGCATTGACTACGGTCTACGGTGTTTTCTACTTCTATAGTTTACTAATTTGGGCTTTGTTTATGTCAATTGTATGTAGGTCGAATCCTACACGTCCAGAGTCACATTAAAAAGGCCGGATATGATAAGAGCAGTAGCAAATGAAGGTCGTTTATTCACAGAGCTGTTAACAATCTGGAGATTCTTTCCAGGACTCAAGACTCATCCGCAAAGTTGTCTAGTTGATTTTCACGTGTCCTTTGAATTTCGTTCGGTACTCACGTCACAACTTGCTCATGTGTTCTTCAATGAAGTTGTTCAAGCAATGACAGGGGCATTCTACGAAGAAGCCAAACGTCGATACGGCCCGGAATCATTTCCAGCAAGGAAAGTTAAAGTCATATCCGCTCCTGGAAGCAAAGAAGATGTCTAGTCCATATTAGCTTTATTAGTGAAAGTACTCTTATGAGCATTATGAATTAGCATTATGAACAACGTTGTTAAAAACTAATGTAAAATAAATCCGTACGCGCACGTACGCGAAACGCGACGTTATACATTGAATATTCTTCATAATTTATAATCATATTCCCAAGTTGATGCAGGAAGAAGACATGAATGCGTCTTCCGAGAAATACCTTATACATTACCTTACGTCTTTAATGCATTTATTTTATTCAGTTTCGTGGCACGGAAGGCCTTGTATGAACTACTACAACTACAAACTAGGTATTCTCAGTCAGAGTAATGTTTCGTTCATTCTTTGCCATTTATTTTTCGTTGAATTAGCTAAAAATGAAGCGCATCTTCAGGTACGTTTAGTAAAAGTCGTTAATAATTTTCTGACAATCACTTTAAAGTGGTCGGTTTACTGACATAATTTTCACACTTTTTTAACTAATAGATCTCTGCTACTTGCCATTATTTTGGCAATGACGTTGAACGTGAAACCGTCTTTGTCATTTGTCGTTTCAGGTTGTGGGGGTCGACCCTGTGTGACCTTGAGCACAGAGAAGTCGTGTCCAAGTAATGAAACGCTTTCCGGGTACAGGTCATGTCATTTGGGTAATGGGAAAACAGGTCATCGATGGATGTGTTGCCAAGAATTCCTTCATCCACAAGGATTTAATTGCCCACCATTTGCACTTTGTTTGTAATTTATTGTCCATTGTGCTGTATAAGTAGTTTATTGCACTTTGTTGATTCATCATTCATCTTGTAAACGAGTCCAGTATTGAAATGAAATCGTTGAATAGTATTTGAAATCATAAAAAATGTATGCAGCCATAAATAAAGTAATAACCAAGAGTGTTCGAATCGAATGTAAAACCTGAGTCACAAAACTTATTAGAAAGTAACTGCTGCGTGCTTGTAGTTGTATCACATTTTTCATGCATTTGGTATTGAAACAAAATGTTATTTCAATTACTGAACAGGAAATCCGTGTTTTTTGCATCACTGCTGTTTATCACGACTATTCTCATTTTCTGTGAATGGAAATTAGAAGACCGAATTGCAATTTTTCAACCGAAACTATACACATTTTTTGAAGTTCCAAACGAAGGTGAGCAATTAGTTATTTATAATTGCCTTGCAAAAATATATTTGGATTTGCAGAGGAATGCATGCGTTTATTTGAACAAAGATAACGAGAGCAGCTGGATTCGCTGGCGCATCAAAAAATCGGAATCAATTTGGCAAAAATGGAATGAAAAGAGACAAATTACTCTTATTCAAAGTGCACAAGAATACATTCCGTACGATGACAAATTCTGGACCTATTTCAGCAAAGCGTTCGACTGCCCTTCGATGCTGGAACGGTTGGGGCGAATTGACCACGGAGGAAAATGGGTTTGCGGTTTCAAATCATTAGAAAAAGCAAACAAATCTCATTGCGTTGTGTACGAGCACGGTTCAATTACGGAAACATCATTTGAAGAAGAACTTCTGTCTAGATCGCAACATTGTATTCTTCGAATCTTTAATCAAACGGATACCGACAGTAACTCTAAAGTTATGAAACTGCAGGCAACTTATCCTGATCGAGTATTTAATTATTCCTATGGATTGCTTGATACTGATTTCCTGAAAGATGACGTAACAGTGAATCAGGACAAGTACATTTCAATCCTCAAAATAAATCTGAATCAAGTTGACTTAGACGCATTTTTGAAATTAGGGAATAGATTTTTCAAGAGTTTACCACTCATTGGACAACTGCTCCTTGATATTAATATCGACGGAATTACAGATTCTTTAATATTTTTAACATTAAATAGTCTTTGGCATATTTTGACAGAACATGGATTTCGAGCTTTTCACAGCTCACCAAATGTAATTACAGTTCCTTCAGGAATAAACAACTCAAAAATTGGTACTCATCACGAATTTTCGTTTCTCAATGTTAAACACTACCGTTTCACTGCCAAATAAATCCAAACATTTGTTCACTTTTACGTTTCGCAAAAAAGTCTTTCATTTTGTTTCCATAGACGGTTTAATTTCCATAAATACTTTTTTAAATTCCCTGGCTCCCTCATTCATTTCATTCCTTTGTACTCTAAAATGGCAACTTTATAATAATAAATTATTTTATTAGGCAAAAAGTTCCGCAGCAAAATTTTCTACCTTGTAACATTTAATTACTGCAAAATGGCAGATGCAAAACCACAAGAGTCATTAGCTCCTAGAAAACAATTGAGCCATTATATCACAGGCGAAAATATAATTTCGCCGTTGGAATTGTTAGCTGAGAGAAACAATGATTTTGAATTCATGGAAGAAACCCCGGAAGAATGGATCAAAGCCCGAAAACAGGAACAGGTCAAAAAGACGATGGAACTTCCTCCTCACCTTCGATTGCTCTTCTCACTTGACCAGAAAAGAGCTGAGGGTCATTCAAGCCTTGTCCTAACGCATTCAATTAAGTATTCTCAAGACGGTCCTTCTACTGATCTTTACTTTATCATCATGTTTTATCAGTTTGTGGTTGGTGCTGTGGGTATGCATACATTTTCTTTCTTCATGTTACATACTTGTTGGCACTAGTAGACGAATGAAGCAAACACTTAATAACTTGATCATTTTAATTATTTTGAATTCTTAGGAGCCACAGCCGTTGGAATGGACACGGGATATTTCACTTCGAAGAAAGTTCCAAGTCCCATGCTTTTCACAACGTCATTGAAAGAGCTTCAACGGGTGACAGTAGGAGCAACCATTGCGACGCGTGTCATGAAACGGGCTATTCTTGGTGGACTTTTGTATGATTGCTTAGAAAGAAATGTGGAAAAGGTTAATATTAATTTGTCAACATTTGTAGATTTGATTACAGATTTGATCCTTTGATCCTTATATAATGCCAATTCTGATTTTCTATTGGATATTTGCAGTTTGGTACAAGCAGGTGGTTTAATGCTGGTATTGCTGGAGCTGTTTGTGGCTCAATTTTTGGATTGAGAGGTGAGAAGATGAGTCGACTACCAGTGATTTCATTCGACCTTTGAGCGTATGGAAATTTTATACTCATAATTTAATAAAACTGATATCTTATTTTCATGCATTTTAGGTGGACCACGAGGAATGCTTCTGGGTATGCTGGCATTTTCTACGTTTGGTTGTCTATCTGGGTTTTTGCAACAAGTAGTATAAATTGTTGTAGTGAAGTTGATTGAATTGGCAACAAATAATAGTTTAATATAAAAAATAAATGTTTTGTTTTAAATGCGCATGAATATTGTTTTATTACTTCACTTTTAGTAGGATAGATTGAAAATGTAGAATCTTACTTAGTGACATTTTTACAATTTATATCATTGAGAAACTTACTACAGGTGATCAGTTGATCAGTAATATTATTATTTAGTTGAGAGATGTAATTGATTTTGAAACAAGATCGTTGTGTTGATCGTTGATCTGATTATCTTAAACTCGACTTTAGGCAAATACCAATATAAAAGTAAAAGTTTGAACGACTTGAAGGGGTGTATATTTCATGACATTCATGAGAAACAGATCGCAATTGTACACAAATTATGTACGACTAAAAACAATTAACGTATCACATGAAACCAGGTACTGAATCCATAGTCACTATATAACTATAAAACTACATTAGATTATGTCATCCTACCCGAAATAGCCTGAGAGAGACCTGAATTGTCTGAATCCGATTCTTGAAAACCAATACGCATTCAAGCCTGGACGCAATAACCTTGCAACCTGCCATTACGCTGAACAATACGTCATCATAAGCATTTATGCACAGCAATAACAATTACATTTTTATGCATTCTACCGACATCAAATGTACTATAGATGTTTATACTAGAGTCTATAAACATTTATTACTGAATATGCATATGGTGTAATGAAATGAACTAAGGCTAAGGTGTAATGTAGCACTAAACTTATAAGTTTTGTATGCATACTGAATTCAAACTACAACTGAAAGCTGTTTCTCTCACAAGAAGGGTGCAGATTTCGAAAAGAAACAGTCGCATCCTCCTATTTAACATCAAACGGACACAAATCGTTAATAATACCGCAATCATGAGAAACACTTCTCGTAAAATGACTGCATTAAAACATAGTGGACGAATTCTAGGGGGACTCTTAATTTTGGGTACAGTTTCGGCCCTGCTCTACCTATTGTCTCGGATATCGTCAGAAAATGTAGTGACAACTGAAGGTGCAAACGAAGAACTCGATAACTATGGTACGTTGTATATTCTATCCTTAGTTAAGCTGTTGGAAATATTATGTCTTCTCTGGAATTGATAGTACATAATCGTTGTTTTGACACGTTAGACATTGGTTCATTGAATCTAGAAGAAAAATGGATTCGAACGCGCTTATTTGAAGCTGATAAAATTTGGCAAAAGTGGAACGAAAAACGGCAAAATGTCCAGCAGAACGCGTTCTCAAGAACTCAATGGAATACACAATTCTGGAATAATTTCGCGTCCGAGTTCAACTGTCCTCATCTCACAGAGCGTTTGGGGCATATTGGACCAACTGGAAAATGGCTCTGCGGTTTTAATATACTGATGAAATCTACTGAACAACCCTGCGTAGTGTATTCATATTCGGACAACACTACCACAGATTCAAACGAATATTCTTTCGAAGAAGAACTTCTGGAGAGAGCGTCGCATTGCCTTGTCCGTATATTCGACGCAAAAGCTCATTCGATAAGTTCCGTTTCGAAGTTATCGCAAAAGTTTCCAAATCGCGTTCACTTTTACTCACATGGTTTGTGCTATGAAACCAGTGCAAAATGCGAAACGTTGCTAAATGAAATGAGACATCATGGAGACAGCTTTATTAGTGTGCTGAAAGTTGACACTGTCGACAACCATTTCCTGGACATGGAAAAACTTGTTTCCCAGTTCCCTTCAGGGTTACCCATTGGTCAAGTACTATTGAGAATAAATCTAAAAAGCATGGATGAAGATAAACAATTTCACCAAATGGATTCATTCTGGAATATGCTGAGAGCTAATGGACTTCGAGCCTTTCATTCCGAACCAGATTTTACTAATACAGTAAATTCTACAGACAACAAAGCTGCAACCGGTCATTACGTTTCATTTCTTAATGTAAAAGTAGATCATGAAATTCTGCATGCATCGGGAGAATATTATTGAGACGTAATCAGGAATTCGTCGGTGACTATGAAAACACTCCCTTTATTAGCATATTTGTTACATATTCGGCTGAAGTTGCACTGTTGCACAACCACAAATAACCAATGTAAAGACCATGTAATACCTAATGAATGTGGTTTTTTAGAGCTGTACATTAATTCAAGAGAATAAAATTAGTCATTGTTGCTGATAATAAAAACACATTGCAAGAAAAATGTCAAAATGTATATAGTCACTCATTGTTTAGAAATTATTGACAATTGACAATAATTGACATAGTCAGCGATTTTGGATCATAATGTTATACCCTAGAGAGCATACTTTACAGGTCATTTTGGAAAATGTAACAGGCAAATTGGTAGTTTTAAAATCAATACAATCTACACGAGAATGCAAGTATTAATCTCCAAGAGTAGTCATCAAGACGAAACAGAACTGCAAACATGACAGGAATATTACAAACACTGTATAATACCAACTAAACATTTTAACCAAAGAGCTAAAAAGGACATGTGTATAAGCTGCCTCATTACGCTGTATTATATTTTTGTAAATTATTACAAATTATGCTGACTAAATATAAAATTTCAGCACTGCTCATCCAAAAGACTCGATAGAATCAATTTGAAGATACAAGTTGCCGATGAGCATTCCTTTTTGTGGGAGGAACTTTCTCATGCTTCAGACTCGGATGAATTGGAAATTGTAGGTTTGGCGGCAGCGGGGTCAGCAGGAGCTGCTGGTTCAACGCCATCCTCCATGTTCGGGACAATAAGATTGTCTCGTGACATGAGGTTATACTTGATCACGAAGCTCGTGAACCGTTTGCAAAGATGAGAGTAGCCTTCAAAATCATCAAATAAAACTTTGTGATGGAAGTAGGCATGTGAGAAGATGCGGTAAACTCGTCGACACACAGATCCCAATTTTCCCAAAGATGATTCTCGTATAGAGACCCTGTTAGCATATTTTATAAAATTACCCTCATGTATAGTATTCCATTGTGCATTTAGGCATTTAGTAGACACATTGTGTATTGACAAACAACAACTTAAAAGGTTCTTATTACCGGCTCGGGAAATACTTGTTACTATTAAGAAGACAAGCAGCCCCGTCCAGAGTGTGACGTGTGTAATCAATAGCTGGACACTCTTTTGGTGATTTATGAGCTGCGCAAAGGAAGATCCATTGCTCAGTCGCTGTCATTTGATTACAAGTATCAGGAAAACATTCCGACTGCAATTTCACAGCCAATCCATTCAGTTCCATGCAGAACTGGCGAAGATGTTCATACTTCCAAACCTATAAAAACAGAACAATTCAACAAATTAATATAATTCTTGATGAATTACGAAGAAATGATTACGGTATCACTTATTTCCAAACCGCCCATTAATCACATCCACAAACCCACAGTAATATCACTCATGTCCATTTTAAAATATGAAATTCATTCAAAAATTCTACTAAAACAAACTGATTACCTCTTCATCTTGTGTTTCCGGTGGAGTCAAAATAGCTGTTATATTCGATGGATCTCGATTGATGGTCTGTTGAATCCATTGTTGAACAGCCAAAGTACTGTCCATTTCTTCAAAAGGCTCATCCGGCCATTTACAAAAATCCTGTAAATTATAACACAACGTCCATTACACAAAACACAAACCATCATTTCATTTTTCAGAATTTTCATATTTTTGTAATATTTGCTTGTTCGAAATTACAAACTGATGACTTACAGCTTTATTAGTTCCAGGTCGATTTCGCCGAAGGGGTTCTTTGAGTTCCCCCATACTGTCCCCACCACTAAGTTTGAGTTGGTCGATAATTTTGACGGCTTATTTTTAAACACACTTCCAAAATTGTAGTTATAACCCTTCTGAGCGGATTATAACAGCTTAATTTAATTAAATTGTGAACAGCGTCCCTCGTCACAAAAGTCAGCTCACTTGGAATATTAAATGACAGCTGTGCTTTGGGTATTACCGGCAGATAGTGCCATGGCCAAAGCTTACCTACAGATGGCTTCAAGTCATGTAATCAAGGCAAGGCGTTCGTAATGCAAAATGCAATGCAAAATGAAAAAGTGACAGTTTTTTTGCGGTTTTTTAAAAGAATTTCTGAATCGGAATTTTTACTGTTTCTACCATACTTCAATTTTAAATATGAAATACAAGATTTTCACATTTCTTGTACTCCTTGTAGTATCTTTTTCTGTCTACATACAATCTAAAAGTGAAGAAATAGATTAGTTCCACTACACTCAACATGCTGAATCCCAATGTAAGTCCCATTACACCCCCAATGTTGCCTGTAAAATTTCCAAAATCATCGATGCTTTAATCTAATTTAACTCCTCTGAATTATAAACTGGTTTTCGAAAGGTATTATGAATTACCCACGAAATCTTCCCAAGTATACATTTCATCGCGCTTGTATTGCATCAAGGAGGATTCTCGAAAGTAGACTCGAATTAAACTGACGCTTCCTCTGAAAGTTTTAAAAATTGGATTAAATGACACATTTTCATTAACATGCTATAATATATTACGTACGTAAATACGTATACGTAATGCGTAATACGAATACGTAAAGTTGTTCTAGTTTATTGATTGACTGAGACCTTATGTAGTTGATATCGTCAAGAAATTTATTTCCTTGTGCAATGGCATCTCGTATGATTTTGGTCATGTTTGGAACTGGCTGATTGGGAAATGCAGCCGAGCTAAGTACGATTTGGTAGAATGTTTCATTACACGCTGGGAGGCAAAATTCAGGACATGTCTTTGGCTGCATGCGTTGGTCGGGTGTTTTAAATTTAAAGGCCAATTTGTCGATTTTCCGTCTTGCTGTTACAGCAGAACGTTTTTGAATCTCATCTGTCAACGTAAGGAAGTTGCAAAGGTTAGGGATTTTTAAAATTTTATAGGACTGTTACATTGTTAGGACTGTTATATAGGAAAATTACCTATGGCCTTTTTAACGCATGTTAGCATATTCTGCATAGAGCAAATTGAGTAATTTCCTGGAGCATAGTACGGGACACACTGGCAAGTTTGATGGATATATTCGGTTTCGCATTCAAAGACACATGAGGATTTGCTGTACTCGGAGTAATAGCGTAATAGGAATTCGTCCTCGAAGAAACATCCACGATTGTGAGATGTGAAGATCCGAACTTGTTCGGTTGTGTAGGTGTCAACTGCAGTCACAGCCACTTGAGTCTCCATACCTGGACCCACTACAAAGCCACGTTCTCCCACTGCCGGAAATTCGTCAGATCCATGGACATAAATCTATGTTTTGTAAACAATCCAAGAATGTTCATGATTCATGGATTCTCAATTTTTGTACCGTTTTTACAAAATTGCTACTTACTCTGAGACCTTTGAACGAGTCCGTGGGTACAGCATCACAGCGAAGTGTATCCGTCATAATCATGAGTCCACGACTTCTTCCAGCACCAGGAGCATTGAGAAGAATTCCATCGTCCACAAACGTATTTTCAAAATTAAAGGAAGACGATGAAGAGGATGAAGATGAAGATGACGATGAAGATGATTCAAAATCTTCAGTGTCCAAGTTACATGATTCAGGGTTCAAGCGACATTTTGCCAAATATTTGCATATTCCGGGGAAAAGTTCATCTCCATACTGTCTTGGACATGTCTGAGCTTCTTCTTCTAAAATAGTATTAGTGCCATTCGTTTCAGTCTCTTTGCTTGCACCATTTTCCTGTCGAAACTTGTCAGTGTACGCCCACACTGCTTTTTGCAAAAAATCGTACTCTTGCTCTTGTTTGACCACATCAATGTCACTTGCAACATCCGAACTTGAGTCATTTTTCTGACGAATTGCATTGAATGTACAACAATAGCCAGTGTCTGTGAGAACTAGACGAAAAAGCTTGGTGCAAGGTACTGGTTTACTATTCCATTGACAGCGGAGTAAATAGTCTTCACATTTTGGGGCGACGATTCGCAAGTATTTGAGTGCTAACTTGTTATCAATTGGAACTTTATGCTCGTCATCATTGTCGTTAAATCTAGCCTCCGGATCCACAAGACTACTAATAATGGACCTCATTTGTGATAATGTAAAGCTGTTGGCCATTGAATAAAAGATTCATTTAGAAAATTACCCGATCATGACAGTTCTCGCGAGTCGTGAACAGATTTTTTTCAACCTTACTTGTATCTGCAGGCCTGAATGATGAGCTTTTCATCAACCGCTTTGTTGACTGTGCAAACAGTGACAGCAGGAAATAAAACCCCAGAAACGGGAAGGTTGGTTGTGGCTACTGACGTAATTACAGGATTACTAGCCCACTTGTCATAGATCTTCATTGTCAGGTACACTGTGCTCGCTATACCAAAAATAGTCCAGCAAATCCAAAATATTCTGTAAAGAGAAAGCATGGGCTTAACATTTTACTATGCTTTCTAAACTGGACAAACATTCCAGGACAGCCGCGACATGCCACTCTGGGTTTTGGAAAATTGTACAGCTCAGATCTTTGAAACGTTATCCAAACATTCAAAAGTGACTGAAACATGATAAATATTGGGAAACTGAGAATTCCACTTACCTTTCGCTAAAATGTCGACGAGGCTCAGTGATGAAAGGGAATCCATGAAGCGTCGTGACCTTACAGTATTGCTGAAACAGGCTCCAGCATGTTGGAAATTGAATATCAGGTCCAAAACGATAGTCCTCTTTTTTATCCTTAGCTTCATCCTCGTCTTTTGGACCCCCTGGTGGCTTAGCAGGGGGTTGGCTTAGCAGGGGGTTTTGGAATAGGATCATTAGCAAATTCTACTTTCCCTGAAAATCGACCAGGTTTAAAAACAACCTCAGAATCTTGGACTGAAGTGTCCGCATCGAGCGGTTTTATCGTCTTTTTTTTCTGAGTCAATGAGGTGATACGATTCACCAATCCTCCGGTGGTTTGAGTAACCCACTTTTGAAATTTAGCCAACTCTGTCATTCTTGAGGAAAGTTGAAGTGGAAGAAGTACGAAGTATGCACAATCAAAACGGAACAGGGAACTTCAGTGGATCTTCGCTTTCACAGGAACAACGAACAACAACAGCGAAACTGTATAAAAAATGTTTTCTCCATTCGACTCTCTTGGTTCTTCTCTCTCTACAAACCTAAGAGATAATGACAAACAAAGGTAAAGTGAAAGCGTATTCCAACCAGATTCTCACATGAAACCATGCAAAATTCAATAAGAGCATTTCCGGAAGTCTGGAGACAAAACGGATATTGCCTTTTTGCTTATAATGTCAACACTACTCCGAAAAGAAACAGTCATAAATGCAAAATAGATATAGCAACTTTCTACACTTTCACTGCTCGCGTGAGCTTCTTTACTATTATGCTTAGGTGCCCTTGGCTTGCATGACCTATTTTGCATGCAATCATCTTATCTTATTGCATTACTATCACACAAAAATTGAGGTTTGGGTCAAAACAGTAGCATTAGCATCGGAATAGGTTTTTGCACACGTCAATCTTATAGCAGAGTTTAAGGTTACTCATTCAAAAATAACAATTGTAACAGTGAATAATGCTGACTGACGTGAGCAATTAGGCCATATTATCCAGGTTAGGCCCTTCACCGGGATTTGTGTCCTAAAAATCAAAGTTGTACGTACACGCGTGATTCATTGGGTGACAATTTTCAAGGCTTTTTTAGAATACCATAGGCCAAGAGTTTGCATTTGCATTTCATAGTAATTATGAAATTCCATTAATCTATACTACTATAAACAACGAGTGACAATGATACTGTTGAAATCAAAAATAGTTCTACAATGAATGCACATTAAATGAACGTAAAACAGTCACCCGTAAATTCCATAGATAAGTCTATGAACTTTATTTGCATAAATTGTAATTTAAGATTTAGAGAATTCCATTGTGAGAAAGCTACAATCATATAAAATTAATGATCTCTGACATCATGAATTACACAAGTACAATGTGTTTATTGTTTTGTTATTCGTCATTCCTAAAGAAAATAAATGCAATTATGAACGGTTGATATTAGACAGGGCAGTAATGTTCCAAGGTTTCATTTTCGGTAATTAAAAATGGAATTCTAGTATATGACGCTTATTGAATGAACAGTGTTAAATAAAACCTCTCTTCGAACAGTACAGACATCTTATACCTTTTAGACATAGTTTGGAATTCAGGATTTTCGTGTTTTCTAATACAAATCCGAAATGAGGGGCGTCGTATGTGTAGTTATTTTTGCTCTTTTCATCATCCCGTTTAGCCATGGTCAAGGCAAGGGTCGCGATCCGGATCCGAATTCTAGGCGACATGGTGGAAACAGCAAAGGTAGGACTTCACAGTAAAACTTAATAGTATTTAGCATGTACTGTGTTAGAATATAAAATAAATCACGGCTACTTTATACTAGAAAAGAATCCAGATCATCCACATCATCACCATCATCATCATCGCCATCACCATCATCATCATAGCACCACTCCCGTACCAATAACCACAACTCCACATAATCATCCGCAACCACATCCACCCCATAACCCGCACGGTGGACCAGGTCATCCGACACCAAATCCTCAACCGGAGCACCATCATCACCAACCAACAACACATCCAACAACACATCCACATTTTCCACATCCACATTCGCCAGCACCCACTCCTGCTTCTCCAGCCCCGGCACCTGTTCCAGTTCCAACTCCTGCACCGGCTCCTGCGCCGGCACCCGCTCCAGCTCCTTCCCCAGCTCCGGCACCAGCACCGGCACCTTCTCCAGTCTCGGCACCCGCCCCAGCTCTAGCTCCGGCACCAGCTCCGGCACCTGCACCTTCTCCAGCCCCGGCACCCGCCCCAGCTCCAGCTCCGGCACCAGCACCTGCACCTTCTCCAGCCTCGGCACCCGCCCCAGCTCCAGCTCTGGCACCAGCACCAGCACCTGCTCCTTCTCCTTCTCCAGCTCCGGCACCCGCCACAGATCCAGCTCCCGCACCTGCTCCTGCTCCTTCTCCTTCTCCAGCTCCGGCACCCGCCACAGATCCAGCTCCAGCACCTGCTCCTGCTCCTTCTCCAGCTACGGCACCCGCCACAGATCCAGCTCCAGCACCCGCTCCTGCTCCTTCTCCAGCTCCGGCACCAGCTCCTTCTCCAGTTCCGGTTCCGGATTCTGCCCCGGCACCCGCCCCAGCTCCAGTACCAGCACCTGCTCCTTCTGCTGCTCCTCTCCAGCACCTGCTCCTGCTCCAGCTCCGGCACCAGCTCCTTCTCCAGTTCCGGTTCCGGATTCTGCCCCGGCACCCGCCCCAGCTCCAGTACCAGCACCTGCTCCTTCTGCTGCTCCTGCTTCAGCTCCTGCACCAGCTCCGGAACCCGCCCCAGTTCCTGGTCCAAGTGCAGCTTCGGCACCCGCCACAGGTTCCGCTGCTAAAAACCAGGATACTCGCAACTACACCGTTCCGTATAGCATCACTAACCCCTACTAACTCTCTAAGTGCCAATACCAATGATCCAGCCGCATTTTCATCTCCGGCTGCGTCTTCTAATACAGGAAACGATATTTCGTCAAACCAAGTCACAACAATATCACCAGCCCCACCATCACTACAACCGAATTTGCAACATGTTGACCATATAACGCCAAGCTTTACAACTACTACTCCGGCACCGAATTTGCCTGCTGGAACACTGCAAAATTCACCGACTGCAGATTCCACAACAGCCGCGCCAACTCCAAAAATAATTCCACCGACTTCAGCGTCTCAGGTAGCCAGCAATTCGTCACCGGACGTTATGTCTGCTCCAGTAAATCCGGATCCTAGTTCTCCTACGACTACTACTCCCGCACCAGTAAATTCGTGATCCTAGTTCTCCTACGACTACTACTCCCGCACCAGTAAATTCGGATCCTAACTCTCTTATGACTACTACTCCCTCACCGACTCCAGACGCAACCCAACCTAATGCAAATAATGTACAAATTCCACAAGATCCACACACAAGCTTTGACCCCATCAATTTTAACCCGCCACTTCATCCACATACTCATCCAGCTCTGACTGAAAACTATTATCAATTCGCCCCTCCGGATGAAGATTCAGGACCAATGGCAGGAAATGTTGGTTATGTACCACAAATCTACACGGTACCTTTACGTTCGTCCAGTCAAACTGTCCAGGCTGTAGGTTTGCAATCCGCGAACAAGTAATTCTTTTGAAAATAATGTTTAGTTTTGTTATATAAAATGCAAATAATGCCTTTCTGGAAATGCAAAAGGTGCATACGAATTTCAAATAAAAAAGAATGTTAAAACGTATCATTTTTTGCGCATTGGTGAATCATATAATTTATTAACGAATAGCACTGATTTAATCGAAATCCGCTTACACTACTCAATAATTATGGTGTTGGTGGAGTTGTATACTCAATGTCTTTGTCGTAGGCCTCTCCAGCTTTGCAAAAACAATAGCAGTCTTCGCCATGAACACAGTCTCCTCCTAGACGATATCCCTGTTTACGACAAAAGTGGTCGCAAGTGTACAACGGTGGGGAAAACGGACAAAATTTATACTGTGGAGCATTCTAATAATGGAATAAAGAATACAGTTAATTTTTTATACTTCTTTAATAAGTAAAAATACAAGTATCCTTATAAAACAATTACAATTGGACAATAACAGTAGCACACTGCCCCTTGTAAAAATCCTGACGCTTTACCATTCTCTCGACAGTAACTTGTACACCGTTTTTCCAGTGGATAGAAAAAGGACCATCGGGGATCTCTTGTCAATATAATGTCAAAGTTCTGTGAGATCATAAAAATAGCATTTTTAATCAAATAGTCACCAAAAACGTTAGCTAATGGCCCATTATTATTTTATACTAAATTCCAACCATGAAAAGAATCACAAAACACGAGAGACGAATGTATCGCATTTTTGACTGAATTGCAGGTTGCTTTGTTCTGTGAGGGGGATTACACAAGAATGGTTAACAGTTCAGTTATTCCGTGGACTTATCAGCTATTATTTCCTATTTCTATCCTATTTTTAACAATTTTCCTGTTATGTTCGGAAAGCTCCTTTTACTGTCATGAATCAAGAACGACCTTTCATGAACGGTCATTTTGTGCATATCATCAAGTTTCTCGATTTAGATGATTGTATTGTGTCTGCATTTTGACTCCTTAAAGTTTAACGACACTCCGTATAACGGTAATAGGTTTTACAAAAGACAAACGGCATAATATAATGATTTAATGATGCTTGAGAAGACCAACTAATACTAATTAATTAGTATGGACAAGATGCATACAACAATTATCTCAAATAAAGACTCAATAATGAAAATTCATGTTTTTACAACAATAAAGATAAAAGACATTATTTATTATTAACTAAGATTTGATTGATTAGATTATTTCTGATACACTCATTATTACTAAAAGCCGGTTGTTTTTGTTGCTGGAGTTGTGTACTCGATACTTTTATCATAGTACTCTTCGGGATTGCAGAAACAAAAGCAATCTGGGCCATGAACACAGTCTCCTCCAAGTTTAAATCCCTGAATGCGACAAAAGTTGTCGCAACTGTACAATGGTGGTGCCAATGGACAAAGGGCATATTGTGAAGCATTCTAAAACATAAAGAAAACTAATCAATCTTCTCGCAACTTCAAAAGCATGAAATAAAATGCCTTAACCGAATTACAATTTACAATTGGGCAATAACACAAGCATAGTCCTCCTTGCATAAATCCGGAGTATTTCCCATTCTCTTTACAATGTGTTGAGCACTTTTTTTCTAGTGGGTAAAAAAAAGACCATCTTGGATCCCGTCCCATTGTGAGGTCAAAGTTCTGTGAGACCACCAAATTAAAATTTTCAATGAAATTGTCAGCAATTTATTTTTAATTATTTGCCTAATCAATACTATTGAAACAAATGCAAACCATAAGCAGAGTGACGACCAAAAACAAAAAAAGAATGAATCGCATTGTTGACCAAATTGTAGATTCCTGCTCTGTATTGATGAATGACCAAAGAACTACAAAAAAGGTACTGAATAATTATCTTATATATTCCTAATTTCGTTACTATTTTTAACGAATTATCTTGGTTAAGTTTTAGACTTTGCTCATTTTTTATCATGACTTCATCGAGACGTTCTATTTCTATCTTCTATCATTTCATGCACCCGAATTACCGCCACAGCCACGATTGTTTCAAGTTTGTTTTGACTTTTGACTCGACTCTAAGGAAATGTTTCGTTAAGGGGTAAAAGGGCATGGCCATGAGAAATGTTTACAATGTTGAAGAATGTGAAGAAGATAAATGAGTATGAGACAGACGAATGAAATGTATTGACGCAAAACCTCTTCGGAATTTTTAGATATAACCACCTAATCCATATGGATGAAGGGATGAGAATATGAGAAGCATGTCAATCCGGGCGTTTGGTAGCGCATAATCATCCTGTCCTATTTTGTTATAGAACAAACGTCAAAAAAACCCACGTCTTTCTATTTTCTTACAAGAACTACGTCACTCCTTTGTTGCGAGATGAGGTCGTGGTCATAGACGATGAAACACTGCTGACTAAATTATTGAATAGTGTTGAGGTGAGACCTTTTATTTGATCTTATTGGAGTTCGAACTGCGAGTCAGGGACGATATGAAAAGCATTTCTTTTGAGTTCAGTCATAATTATGAAACGACATTTTATTTCCATGCAGAATTTTGCTGTGACATCCTTTGTAGTACTATTGTTTTTTCAAAGTAAAGTGTCCCACGGACAAAACTCAACAGGAAGTGGTAGCAGTATTTGGAATGTCATCGCTCCCGGATTATCACAAAGTGAGTCATTTTGTCAGTATTCAATTTATGATTTGATATTTATTCTTCATGTTTCATCAATCTCATTTTATCTTATCAGACCGAACTGGATCCACAACTGTTTCTTCAACGGAACTGTTATCAACACCAAAGCAAATAAGCAGCAAAGAAGTGATTACGAGTAGTACAACGAGTAGTGCCAAGTATTATGTGAACATTGGAGGTACAAGAATCAAAGTCCCTTCGTCCACGGAGCAGGATATGAATTTCATTCGTCTTGGTTAAAACTGGAAACGCTATGAATTTTCATGCACAAGTGTGCTGTGATACGAAAAGCTGGAATGTATAAAAGCTTTTTTGAACTCAAAAATAAAAAGATTGTCCGTTATTACATGCAAAACCTTTAAACTTTTCGGATCCATTGAAAAGAGCAAAACGTGAATAATGCTAAAATAATGTGGGGAAAGCACGTTCAAACTTTTACATTAGGAAGTTGCAAATCATAAATGAATTTTTAACCCTTCAGGATATTTTCAGATGATGTCGTTATACCGTTATTCTAAAAAAAACTAAAACTTACTATGTGTGTAAAGTAAACATAAAATGGGAACATTGCAGAGCAGCAGTTTTATCATACATTTTTTTTACTCCATCTAAAATTGTTGAGTCGAGTTGGAGCTGAACTACTGTTCTGTGTATTCATGCCGATGCATAATTTAGCACGTTTCTCTTTGTTCTTGTGAAAAGTCTACTTTGTGACCATCACATCGGCTCAAACAGCATGTAAAAAGCAAGCAGACTACCAGACTGGTACTAATTCTTAAAAAAGGGAAGAGAAGCACACGAGATGACGGATGACGGATCTCGTTCACGGTCTGGCTGAAGCTGAAAT
>JABASF010000194.1:0-36588 GCA_019776145.1 Harlomillsia oculata | reverse complement strand
TGTAAAAAGCAAGCAGACTACCAGACTGGTACTAATTCTTAAAAAAGGGAAGAGAAGCACACGAGATGACGGATGACGGATCTCGTTCACGGTCTGGCTGAGGCTGAAATCTAAGCCTAAACAAGTTAAAGCACACATTTCACCTTGAATTTCTACTACTTTCGCGTCGTCATATAACAAGAGAAACAAGCTTTGAGCTCACACGACTCACTTTTAGCAAAAGTCAAGATTTCCATGTTCCTGCTTTCCTTCTCTCCCATTTTTGTGTCAACAACAAACGCGTGAGTCCAGTATAAGTTTTAAGTATAGGACAAAAGTATAAGTACAACATTAGTTGTAAAAATGTAGGAATAGGTAAAATGTTAGTGAAACCCTATAAATCTTAAGAGGATAGGAGAGAGCCCTCCCGGTCTGATTTGTAAGGCTAAAATGCTACCTTTGCAAAAGTGCAGACAAGAGCCCAGGAATAATTGATGGGAACGGAAAGCCTCCAAGGAATCCTTGTGGCGAAAGTAGAACAAGACCAATGTTATAAAACTTTCTACAAACCAGCAGAATGCATTTTTCCCCTTTGTCCTGTACACTAGTACACTGAATGAATGTAGGTGAAAGTAATTTCAAATTCTTTTCATGACCAGTAAGCAAAAAGGCAGAAAAGAGAAAGATGTCGTCATTCAAAGGTTCGATGTGCTATCGCTCTTCTTCCTGGCCAGCCTCCTTGCCTTATTCCTGTATGACCAGTAAGCAACAAGGCAGAAAAGAGAAAGATGTCGTCATTCAAAGGTTCGATGTGCTATCGCTCTTCTTCCTGGCCAGCCTCCTTGCCTTATTCCTGGCACGAGTTGAGAGTCTTTGCATTCCAAATGAATAAGGCATGACTGCTTTATCTGATGAAATCATTGTGGATTCATTGTCATTCTGCTAACTTTGATTCTCTTAGTTGTGAAGCGATTGTGCACAAGATCACCTTAATCAATCAGAGGGAATCCCTTCAGATTTTGTTCTGCAAATTGTATGAATTCAAAGGAATATAGCCGAAGAGAAGCAGATAGAGAAGCAGAAGACCTCAACCCTCAACAGCAACAAGTTGAACTCAACAGATACGAAAAGAGGATTACAACCGTGTATCGTAAAACAATAGTATCGACCTGGAATCTGTCATCAAAAAATGCATAAATTCATTCTTTTGTGAAAGGAATGATTGATTGATTCTGTTGTTTATTAAATATTAGTTTGACGTAAGCTTAAATCTAAAGTACATTGTGTGCATTTAAAAAATTATGAACACCAAATAATAAAATGAGAAAACAAAATGTTCCAGGAAATGTGGGCTCGTTAGGAACTAGGAACACTCCCACTGGATATACTCTTACCGCAAATCGACCTTGCCTCGTAGTATTGGGATTAACAGTTATTTTATATAATACAATATTTATGCTCATTTCTAGAGCGTCAACACACTTAAGTTAGAGGAATACGGATGTCAACACCGCAAATGGGAAGAATCAAAATGAAAAACTTTGAGGTTTACCCATTTTGCATGTAATTTCCTTCTCCTGTAATTAGTGAGCAAGAACGCAATTCTTCGTTTCTTACCATCATACTATTATAATTAAGTTTTCGGAGATATGAAGGTAATGTGTGCTTGGATATCGCCATATCAGACTTTTATTGAGAACTTAATCTTTGTACTATTATGACGGTGATCACGATGATATCAGCACGTAAAATAAAATACACTTGACTTGACTTGACTTGACTTGACTTGACTTGACTTGACGATTTGTCGGTGTGTCCTACTCTAATACCCTGCTCCTTAGTCATCTTTACAGATCTCTGGAGCTTGAGTGTTCAGTTTCGGCCGACAAGTGCAACGTAAGGAAATAGTATACTAAAGACGCTCGATATTTTGTTTAGGAAATCCTTAACGTTTTTCCAAGATGAGCAGAATGAGCACACACGGGGGGCGATCCCGCCCAATGGATCCTCGAATGTCACTCCTGGGTCACGATTTTTCGGAGGTTCCAGATGACGTTATAACAGCAACAGCAGACCATGACCATGACCACGATCATCACGGGTCAAGATGCTACAACGTTACATTAGACTTCTGCAGTCTGGTATTGGCAATCGGAGCAATCGGCTTGGTCCTGTACCTGAGCGGAGCTCATTTTTCCCATCAAATGGATCTCATTGCTCTCGCAATGTTACTTCCAATTGTGCTGAATTTTGTTGGTGTCACTTACTACCTTTCAGAGTAAAGCAGTTAAATGCATTACAGACTTCTTATAAGCTGACCTTTTTAATCCATGTCAAAGTGAAATTCGCAATCTTATAAATGTTATAGTAAAGACGAGCGAATGGCTTTAGAAAAACATGGACCATCCAAATGCCTCAAAGATATTTTTCAAGTACCCATCCTTGGTCCTGTGTTCACGTCTGCAAAAGTCCTTCTAATTGCAATCGGAATTTCAACCGAGGGAGTCAATTATGCAAGATTTGAAGCATCAGCAATCAAAATGAAACAGGCTGAAAGTTTCTTCAGTGCTGCGCCTGAAGCTTTAGTACAACTAACTGTACTTCTTGTGAGTCGAGGCGAAACTTTGACAGTGGACAGTAAGATTTGCCTCGTTGTCTCCGTCTATAAATTCGTATTTTATGCAAAAATGGTAATAAATAAGCTACGTTGATCGATTATCTAAAATGATTTGCAGACTATTTGGAAATGGTTGTCGTAATTATGTGCACTTTCACATTAACGGAAACAAACATGTATGGGATGCTATCCAATTACTTCAAAATGTTCCATGAATACGAGTGCGAGGATTGGAGACTGCCTCATATTTCATTTCCGAAGAAACTGATCCTGTTTTTTCATACCTTAACATCAATTAGTATGTGCAAATTATGACTTTGTTGCATTGAAACGCACACAAAATTAATTACTTTACTTAATTTAATTAATTAATACTATTATATAACAGTTTCTAGACTAGCCGCTACTGCATTTCTGAAATCCGCACTTAAGTACTGGCTTCTTCCTGACCCACCACGAGGCTCAGCAACTCATATCCCAGACTTTCCAGATGAAGAAGAAAGTCCGCCAACAATGTCACAAGCAGGTCACGGTGCCGAAAATTCAGAAATGGCGACACAACTTGCCAAAGTTCTTGTTTGGTGTTTCCTAGCCGAAATCGGTTGTCGCATGGTTCTGTTTTACATTGCGAGATTCCTTAAACATCTCATTCTCAAAAGAGGAATTCCAAGTGGATGCTATGAAGCTGTGAATTATGGATGGCGAGCCACAATCTTGGATTTCGGATTCCAATCAAAAAATACATTAGTTCAAATATGGTTCTACCTTGAAAACAGTTTGTATTTCATCTTCTGGTGGATTGCAGTGAAGAAACAAGCTCCACGCTGGGTTCTGAAGGAACCGTTTCCAGTGATCGCAGCCATCTTTATTGTTTCCTCGATTGCATCTTTATTTTTGCTGTTCGCGGCAGTCGGAACGGGACTCCACAGATTGCAAAGTCCATTTCACAAATCTCGGAGAGAGGAATATGTTGAAAAATGAGAATGTGCGAAAGAAAACGACACAAAGAGTTAATAATTCAGATTATTATATATTTTATTTTATTCTCAGGTTTGTTTTTCTTTTGCAGGACATTGGTATAATTTCAATTTATAGGAGGAACACAATTCAATGTATTCAATGTATATTATTTATTGGATTGTCGTCTCGATGAAATATGATTTACATTTAACATTCTACGTTGATGACCTTTGGTGACATTTGGTCACAAAAACGTAACAATTTGTATTGCCGCATACATTTCATAGTAAAAATTATACTATATTACACTGTGCTGCGAATTGATATTGATGACGAGGATGGTAAAAGGTACATCTTTTAACTAGGAAAACGTTGCCTACAACTAGAAATTTTGTAAATCGAAAAGAAAAGTTTGTATTCTTTGGCATTTTATAATTTTGGAGACAACAATTGCGCACGGTTCACTATTCTTTTCGCTGGATACAATACAATCTTATCTATTACTTAACAATAAGTATAGTAAATATTATTGTTCCCCTTCGGTGTTCACATTGCACGTTCACAATAAGGTTTTAATGTCAAGGTCAGTAATATTAGTTGAATAGAATTTATTGTATACCAACACTGACAAAAGAACTTTTCCAACAGCATTGTTAAGAATTCTTTCTTCCTTTAACGAGGGCTTTCGCTTTTATTATGAGCAGTTATTATAATACATTGGAAAAAGGAACCCATCTCCCATCATTGTGCTTCTGTGGACTCAAGGCGAAATTGTATGAATATATACTAATGTAAGTTGCTTCTAATAAATTCTTCAGTTAACGACATTCTTATGCTCCTATTACGATTCAAAAAACACATTCTAAAACATTCCATTCTTAGCGTTTGTGCTCTATTCATTCGCACTGACTAGAGATTTCCGACCGAACTGACGTTTAGCCAATCGGGAAGATGCAACTGTAAATAACAGAATCTAAAAAAATTAATGTATATTTTACAACTTAAAGAATTCTAAACAAACGCTGATTTTTAACACAACAGGAGAGAGCATTAATGGATTTGTACTTCGGGTCACACATATTTATGCAGTATTAAAAGAGCACATTTTTGTGTACATTGTATTGATTAATGTGCTGTTAGCAGTACTCAAACATTATTGGAAGATTTCTTCACCGGCTTGTCATCATCATCGAGAGCATTTTACATTTTACGGGGATTGAAACTTAATTTGTGCAATAGTATTATAAAGTAAATTCTATAGTTAAAATGTATAGCTTGCACAGGGTTTCATCATGTAATTTTTAAAGTGACATGATGATTTTTATGTAATCTAATATGTTAATGTGTCTTTCATTGGTTTTTGATTGCTTTAAATTTTGTTTCACAGTTCGTGTCGCGTGTTATTTTTAGACTCGTTTTGGTTCTAGCTTTTGAGACATTTGGTTGAGGACTCGTTGACTGTCAATGCACCGCAGGCTACGGATGTAAGTCCGCACTTCCGTTTCATTCCTTGGAGTGGGTGGTGGGATATCTGGAAAACGGAAATTGTGTAGAAAATTGAATTAATTTACATTACGAAGAAAACTGGTTTGAAAGGAATCGATTAAAATCTTATTTAGGAATAATTTTGTTATCAAATGTCGTTTATCATCAAAAGTAGTTAATGTTGCACTCACTGAGCGGGCGGCTCCGACAATGTTTCATAGTTCGAATGGTTTGAGCGAGCATGTGCATCTTCTCAAAATTAACAAGACCGTCCGTGTAAGTTTTGTTACCTTCATGAGTGAAAGTCATATCTTTTAGAATGAGTGGCATGAAAGGAATGATAGGAGGTGGCATTTTGTTCAGAGCTAAGCGGTATGCCCGATGATTCCTTGATGGCTCGATGAAAGCTTCAAATTCCGCAAACACTTTCCGACTCTTGGACGGGAGACGTTCCCATGTCTGATTCATTCTCGTCACGGAAAAGTTTCCCAGGCCCATGACAATGGCAAAGAATGCGTTTAGATTTTGATACTCCTTACAGCTGAAATTGACAGAAAAAAGGAATTCAATGCTTCCGATTTGAAATAAACTGAAGGTTGAAGTATACATGCATAAACGTACTATGGTACGTGTGTATATAGAACAACATTCGTGAATAGAAGGTAAAGAAATGAACGATCTCATATAGTATTTAAAAAACACTTTTCAAAAAGGAAAACTGGAAAGCCAAGTCATACTATGAAATGTACACTCTTCTTTGTGTGCTCTGCTAGTATATTGATCGACTTGGACCTCTTCTCGTAGTGAAAGCATCTGCACTGCAATTTCCTGTCGCAAGTCTGCTTCTTCACTTCCCCTCACGCCAATTTGCATTATGACAATCCCAAGAGCCACGAGTGAAAGTCAAGTGAATTTCCTCGTGGGAAAAAAGCAATCGGTCTACATACCACCAACCACCACCACCAAAGTCAGTTCAGGAGAACCATGAAGTATAGTGAGGAGTGGGCGATTCGGTTGTCTATACATGAAAAGTAGCCAGTCTTCAGTCAGTCAGTCAGTCAGTCAAAACTCAGTGGTCGGAAGGAAGGAAGAAGAAAAGAGTAGGCTTTTGGGTTCAGGAGATGATTACATTTATGAGGACTATTCCATCGGGACACAGACACACACACTCTTCCCCATTTCCCTTTCACAAAGGGACTTTGGCAGCGAAGAATTGCAAAGATCGATCATGGATCCATAAAAAACCATCAGTCTTCACTAAAGAAAGGCAGATATGTCCTTGCAGTCTTTTGAGATGAGGCGTTGACAGTCGTAAAGAGAGCAAAATATAGACCCTGGTCAATGCTCAAAGTACCCATTGAGAGGAAATGAAACAGACTAGTAAAAAAGAGGCATGAAAAAAGTGCGGAGAAAGGAGCGAGAAACCAACTATGTACCAACTAACTCAAGAGAACACTTACTATGCTGCCAACTTGAGGAACTTGCGGATAAGCGAAACGCGTTTGGAAAGGTTGGTCGTGAAACACATTTCGGTGGCCACCCAAAACTGAATCTCGTTGAAACGACGAAGGAACACGTCCAAGTTGGATGTTATCTTGTGGAAGTGATGTCGACCAAAAGTGTTGTAGATCAATTCGTACTGAAAAAATATTACCCAAAAAGTTTCATCATCAGTCATTTCATGGGATACTCCAAAGCACTTAAAAAAGTCTTCGACTAAGCTTCATCAAAGATACTACAAAACCTTTATCTATTACGATAAAATGGAATTCCAAGCAACTCTTCCTCAAAAAATGCCCAATCTTGACTTAAGCATTATGATAATACGGTGCTAAAAAGTGAAAAATTGAGGTTTTCTTACCTCATGAACACATTTGAACAAGCTCCAATCCAAAAGAGTCATGTGGAATGCCAATTCCCGAGTGGAGAACATTTCCAAATCTGAACAAAGTCCTTCGGTCGGCCTTTCTTGCTCTGGCAGACATGTCTAAATGAGTAGAAAAACAATTTAGTAAATCTTCACTGAACAAAAAGTCCAGGAATTCCATTACATATTTCATCCGAATTCCAAGCATAGTAAAGAAAATTGTCGCTTATAACGGTTATTAAGTATGGTTCCTATTGGTACAGTCATTTCGACCTTTAGGCTGTACTATGTCCTTCAGACGATTACGATGGTATTCCAATGAAGTAGTAATAAGAGAAAAGCACGGAAATTACCAGAGCATCCAAATGATCTTTCAGCGAGATGAAGATGCGACCATTGAGACTCAGCGATGTTGGAATGCTAACTTCTCCATCGTTGAAAACCACTTTCTCACCTAGAGATGTAACGAAAAAAACGGGAGAAATTAGATTGACTTTATTGACTAGTTGTGCTTCAACGCTACGTCGCACTGTAGAGTGTCGAGATCAAAGCAACGGAAGGAAATTATAGTTTATAGAGGAAGACATCTAAAAGATTTCCAAGTAAGACACTGCAGACTGCACTTCTCGTATACGTCCGTTTGAAACGTGGTTATAGGGTTAATGAAATCAAAAGGACAAAAGGGAACCGCAATAGCATTTCACCGGAAGAAATGCGTCGCAGTCTCAAGAAGAACCGTTGTTTCACTAACATCTTCAGAAATGTCTTCTTCGGCTTTTGGGCGTCTAATTTATCGAAAGACGCCACAGGAGCGCGTTATAACCCAAAATAGTCAGGACAGCAAGCTTCTACGATGTAAGTTTCAGCACACGCGAACCGAACTCCGTAAATCACAATCAGATTATCAGACAGAAATGGAGAAATTCGGGCGTGCACGACAATCTGTTCTGATTACACGCTGCATGGAAAAGAATTGAAGCAAGTTTTTTTTTGTCAAAAAAATTTGTTACAATGTTTACCAGAAGACTTGAGTTCAACAAGCTGGAGGTCGTCGTGTTTGAGTCCCAGTTTGTCAGCAGCCACATGTTTCAACGTCTCAGCCTTCGTGTTCAAAGGAAACCGGAGTGTGCAGTACGTATGATCAGCACAGTACACACGGAAAATAACTGCAAAATCATAATCATAGGATGTCTTTATAGTATGTCCTTAGTAATCAAACAATTTTTGATGCTTCGTCGAATTTTCCATTTTCTATTCCCTGCTATAAAAACTTGTTCCCTCAGAAATTGTTAACTTTATTGGTTCCAGTCAGTTTTTTGAAAATCAGGCCTATATCAAGCATGAATCTTCTATGAGCGAATAAAATGAACCAATCACAATCAAATTAAAGTCCTCGCAAACCTCTAATACACTAACTTCAATCAAGGTGGTCAGTAGTTGCACTTTTGGTATCCTACTCCCGAGAGAAATGTAATAAAGCTTATATTGTAAAGATAGGCATATTCCTTTGGAGTTTAGGAAGTAAGCTGGCTGAGTCTAATCATTAATGAGCTTCCTGTCCAAAAAAACGACATGAGGAAAGGACACGCACGAAAAGACATGAGAAAAAAGAAATAACTCCAAAATCTATCTAGTCAGTGAAGGATGAAACTGGAAAGTGAAGCAGAAGCACTCTCCATGATAAATCTCATTTTGTTCATTCTTGTTTCCTGGGCTAGAGTACAAAAATTGTGCCATTTTTTTTACTTTGCTTTCCAAAAATGGAGAAATGGGATTATATACTCTGCTCTGCAGCACATACGTTTTTACGTTCATGAGATTTCACAAGAAAGTTGGTACATTAAAAATGAGACATTCTTTCTTACTGTCATCAGAAGGACGCATGACGCATCTTCGTATGAGACTTGTTTCGCCATTCTCCTCTGTAGGGTTGATAGGTTGGAAAAGACTCACAGGTTGACCTGAAGGAGGCAATTTCCACTTTTGACCAGCAGCAGTGGAGGTTTCTTCAGCGTAGCAACGTCGCATATCCATAACTTGAAGCATGAGATTCACTTCGTCACGAAGCGTTCCAAAAGTACTGCTTTCATTCTGCACTTCATCATAAAGTTCCTGCACCAAAAATGATGAGTAATCAAGTAATCATTGAGACTTCATTCATTTCCCAAAATCATTCCACGGTTTATTATTATATAAAAGAACACTTCTAGGGCAAAAGATGGAAAGGTTTATTTGGATCTCAATTAGACCTGTCCCTGTCCCATTCTCCCATTACTCAAAAACTCCTTTAGGCTACTCTTCTTACTCTACCAACTTGCTCTCTCACTCACAAAAAGGAAAAGTTTTTCTACGCTTTTAATTATGTGACACTCTTCTTCCTCATCTTCCAAAATCATAATCACAAATCATCGCCCTGATGCTTTAAAAGAATACGCAAAGTTTTTACGTGCTATAAAGCAAAATGTACTTCCGGAAGATAAAATAATAAAGTTTTTAAAACTCGAACAATAAGAAAAGATTGCTTTCAGACAAAACCTTGGGTCCTTTCCTGTCTTTAGTCCTCACTTTAGTCTTTAGTCCTTCAAGGCCAAAAATCGATAATATAATAGATCACACCGTCAAGCCTTTATATTTCTTACTTGCAGAAAAGCATGAGTAACATTTTCTTCAAACACTGGATCCTGAATTGTTGTCACCCATCTATGCACGAACTGGACCACCCGACGTTTACAGGCAAGGAGGAATTCCCGGTCTTGACAAGACGACTCGACTCTGCAATTGCACTGAGGTTAAGGAAAATATACGATCCGGCAAGTTTTGCTTACAAACTAGAAATTATGCCTATACTCATATTAGTGACTACATTACGTAACATTACGACTAGGATAAAATGAATTTTATGAGCTCCTGACTGAGAAAAGGAAAAAAATACTAATTAAAAATTCTTATGTCACCTTCTCTTCCTTTGACCTTTCATTTGCCTACTGTAGTAATTAGTAATTTCTAGTTTTCTTTCTGCTATACAGGGGAAAACGTAATGAATAATGTACTCTGAGTGATGCGCTACAGGAAAGGGACATAGATGTCCCCTGGATAAAGGCTGGAAGTAAAACTGATGAGCCTTACATTCGTTGAAAATGTAAGTAAATGCAGTGACCTTAATTAAAACTGTGTGAACCATACTGAAATGCGATATGGACGTTTTTCGTAGGCCTTCATTCCTTCCATGTGCGACTATCTGTTGAAAAGAGTGTGTGTTTGCAGTGTGCATGATCAGCACAGTTTTGAGGGAACCCACGGCGCCTGAATTATTAATTGCTCTTTCTCCAGCTCCATGGCCAACTTTCATTTCCTGCACTAATGAGATGAATCCTTTCTCCCATGGGGAGATTCTAAACCAAAAGTACCTACACGCTTTCCTTTCTCATTTCTTACGGTTACTCTGTGAAGCATGGACGATGCGATGCATTGTGTTATAATGTATACTTTGTGTTGTATGGAAAAGGATATTGTCTCGTCAGCTCCGTCAGAAGTTGGTGGATGGGCATGAAAATGATGTGCGTCAGGAGGAAATCATCAAGGAAAAGGTCACTGTCCCCCGTATTGGACAAACGGCGCGATGAGCCCGTTGAATCATAAGATGAACGGTCCCTTCCGTCCAATCGTGTTTCTAATAAATGTTCCAGCATTTTTGCCGGGCTTCCAGCCATTACGGAATACCTGTAAAAACAAAACGGAATGTTTCCTCAAAAAATGTGAATCTTTCGAGACGAAGATGAATCGTAATGAAACACGAATCTCACAAAAATAACAAGAATTTTAAATTACTTGAAATGAGAATACGGATTGGCATTATTAGTAGAAATCTTCTCTAGGATGAGGACATCTTGGCCATGTTCCTTGAGTCTCACGGTGTTAGCCTCCACATCTCTGAGAATGCGGTTGAAATCGTCCTTGTCAACCCGGAGGAAATGGCAGTTATCCTCACGTAGCACAATCGTAGCGGCTCTGCGTTGACATGAAACATGCACAAAAAGGAAATGAAAATCAAGCATTCCAACGACATCGTTGTTGTGTGTCTGTTTTCTCCGCGTCTCATCTCCAAAAACCCGAACCCCGTCGTATAATATTAGTAGTTTTACTATAGTTTGTGCATCATTCCGTAAAACGCCCCGGAGATTCTCAGTTGTGTGTTGCATAACAAGATTAATGAAGGAAGAGCAGCAGGAGAGAGGGCTTTTCACAATTGCGTCCTCTTCCTTTCATCTCAATTACATGTTCAGTCTCAGTTCTCTTGAACGAGAACGGAAACTCATTAAAATGAGCCACGAGCGAGGCTAACACACAACTCCATATATATTCATCCTAACCTGAAAAATAGTACTGACAGCATTGCTGAAACCTAAACCGAATTCCTAACATTCTATGACACATTCTATAATATCCCTTAAAACCGTTTTTTAACCAAAAAATCAATATCCTGCATTTTTCTTAGAAATTAAAGAAAAACTTCCACTTTCCTTTAATTGGTTAAATAAACGATTTTTTGCGCTTTGCAATCGTACAAGACATTGGAGAAAGAAGAGCCTATGGATTTCGTTGTTTGAAAGGAAAACGATCCTTCCGGAACTGGATGCTTACAAACATCCAACCAACGACATTTTAGCACAACGGAAAGCGGATACAACAGCAGAAAATCTATTTGAGCTAGCGTCTAGCGTGCTAAAGCTTGACACTACACGCTACTTTGATCATTACATTTGTAATGCTTCAAAGCTTTTCGGTAGTCTGAGAGAGAATGTGTGTGATAAAGCTTCTTGCTAGAATTTAAATGAAACTTATTGCTTTTCCTTTTCCTGCTTAAAAGGACGCACGGTTGGATGCCCGGATTTTGTCCTGTGTAAAGTGTACTGTAAAGCAATTCAGTAGACAGCAACAAACTCTTTGTCGCAGTTCGCAAAACACAACAGTTCACACTCCATGCTCCGTGTTCCTCAAATCCGGATTTTTATACAATGGTAATTGTAAATACCTTTCGCAAACTATAGAAATGCGATGGAACTCGCTAATTTTCCCTTTCTCTTCTTATTTTTTTCTCAACATGTTAATAGTTGCATAGCAAAACGGCCCATTAATCCACAATAAAAGAGAAAATTGAGGAAGGAACCACCCAACTCGCCAACATTTTATAAACACGCGTTTGTCAGTTTAAATAAGTAATTAAAACGAGCCGCACGGATTGCATTTGCATGGGCTAATGGCTCAATTCGCACGAGAGGATGGGCAACTACTAAAAACCACAAATTGACCATCTGGTATCATAACTATAGTATTAACTGCATTACAGCATTTGAAAGCCTTAAGAGCACGTTACACAAACGAGATTTATTTGGTAGAAAATTGAATTTGTCGTAGTCTTAGCTTTAGCACGCGAAATTCAATTGTGCCATGTGTGCCAGATGGGAATTTTGCGGAATGACTACTACCATTTTACAATTCCGTCTTTTGAAATTCACCAGAGTATAAGGTGAATGAATAGAACAGAGACTGTTAAGAATGACTGGTTGCATGATACGGTTACGGTACGGAGACTAACTACACAAAATAGTATAATCAAGAGTCGTGATATGCTGAATTCAAACATAATACAATAGTTGGAGAAGCTAAATGCATGCTTAATTGCAGCCTACACAACATTCAAGTTATTTGCCATTTGACAGGTAGTGGTTAAATGGACAGTGTGTACTAATTCTACTATAGACTGCAATATGCAATCTATGCAATTGGCGAAAAAAGTGAAATGAGTTGAAGGGCTCACCTTGGCGCATCATTAACGAGTGCTAGTTTGCCGAAATCATCCCCGTCGTAGAGTGAAGTGACCGTGCCTTTGCCACGAATGACTACATTCACAGACCCCTTTAAGATGATGTACCAACTCTTTCCTTCGTCACCTTGATGAAACACTGAAAGAGGAGAAAAGGATTTCAAATCAATGAGTGTGTATTACGATAGTACGTGTGAACATGTAATTTTTGCAAGGAGAGACGAGAAAGAGATGTAAAATTAAATGTAAAAATGAGTCAGCATTAAAACATGTTCTTGTTTCAATTGAAGGTGAAGTGTCATCATCATAATAATTTTCTGATTAGTTCCATATAGTCTAAGTGTATGACTCACAAATAGTGCCATTAGCAGGATGAGCTTCAAACACGATGACTCCGGCCAACTCTCGCTTCACTGAGTTGGACAAATGTGCCAGGGCCTTGATATGAAGTAACTCTTCGTAGATCATCTCCAGGTCGTCTGTGGTCCGCTCATAAGACGGTTTTCGCAGAATTAATCGCATGATTGCGTCTGGAGCTCTCATTGCTAGGAAACCAAGTACTTCTGAACTCTTCATGTCTGCTTCTCTTTCATCTTCTGGGCTCGGCAGACCTCTCGACCAAGATCGACTAGACAATTCTGCATCTGCATCAATCGTGAATCGGTAGAAGATGTACTTATCCCTGAACGGATGCTCTTGTGTCACTGCAAATAATATTAAAACAAATAACATTATCAAACCATTTTCCTTTCATGTGGGTAATTTGGTTTCTAAAACTATAATGCAATCTCCAGGAATCAGTTTGTACCAGTTCGGTTTACTTACGACGGTATAACGTACCGTACGGTATCACATTTGGCCTACAGACACAGAATCTAATATGGACCACTTATATACATCACGAGATCACGACTCAAAACCACAATTCAGGGCAAAAAAACCAAAATCATTCCTTTTTGGATCTTCATTACAATTTTCATTTGAAGATGTTATGCTCAGGAAGAAAGTAGGCTGGAAAACACCCACTGGTCAAAAAGGAAATTAGAGTGTTAGATACAGACAACTGTCATTACAAGTGACGATGAGACGAAGTCTCTGTCACTTGATACCTGAATCTAACCAACCCTAGGTTTCTTTTTCATTCTATCCTGTCATTAAGAATGATTACATTCATTTCGTCCAAGCGAACCGAAAAGCAACATTGGAAAATAAATGACGGCTGACAACGTTTCATCAACTCATAATGTTTCATTGCCTCATAGTGTTCACAGTATAAAGTTTCTGTCAGGCTTTTTTTGTTTTTTTAACTTAATGGAAATGACTCTCAAATCAAAAACTGAATGGAATGCAGTATTGTAGCAAAGCAAAAAAGAAAATTCTCACAAAAACAATAGCGCAATAGTAGTAAAAGAAGTAGAAGAAATTCTCCTTTTTGCTCATTAATCGTGTCGTGATTGCACCAAATATGAACAAATTTTCTTTTTCATAGCGATGGACCTTTTTGACGAGAAGGAGAACAACCTTTTATAAGTGGTGGACATGTTAAAATAAAAGAAGTTACCAAGTTACCACTCACTCACTCGCCTTGTCGACATCATCTGCTCTGAATTACATTTCATGAAGTCGCAACAAAGGTAAAGTTGTGCTGCGCAACAATTTACACTACAATTGCCAATAAACACGCATTTTATTACGATGTAACATGTAGTACCCTTGTTCAGCAATATTTCTCTTCAATAGACAAGGCAGGGCAACAAAGATAAAGTTTGTTGATGAAAATTCAAAAAAGAAAATCTAGACAAACTTGTTGCCTTTGTATGCATATTTTTTTAATTTAAATATTTGCACCCAAAAACTCTCCAATGTATGATTAAGTGTCTGCGATAACGATGAACACGCCATGCTATTACATTATACGAATGCAATGTCTACTTCCGTGCAACATGCAAAAAAGCGGTTCATATTGTCAAATGAAGTCATCAATGATGTCCCTCTGGTATTGTTCTTCCCGGTGGCCCGAACTGGCTTTCCTTCGACTTGGACTAACTCTTCTGCATTAGGAACGTCGGAAGGCAAGGTAAGATAGCAAAAAGGAAATTTGCATCATCTTCTTTTTTATGATTATAGTTTGCTCTGCATTCCCATTGTTGCATTGCAATGTCAGGTATTCAATACATTCAAAGATCCTATATAAGATGCAAATAGCTCTGATCTTGCTCCAAAGGCATTTTTGTTCGTCTTAATGTAATCGTGATGAATTTCCCTGAGGCACTCCTTCAAAACAAGTTGCCCAAGGGCCGAATGACCGACCTTCTGCGTGCAGATCGACCCAACCTCTCCGTGGTTTCACTTTATCAAGACCGCAACAAACAGTGGACCACTGTTACCACTCGAAAAACCGTTCGAAACCTGTTCCTTTCTTAATTCTTTTGGTCCTGTATCTGTATCCGTAACAAGGTTTTGCTCCTGCTTCCTCACAGGAGTGAAGTGGCAAAAGGTAATAGCAAAGTGCAATTTATTACCATCAAGCAAATGCACTCAGTTACACCAAATACATGTGCTAAATGGCTGTACCGTTGAATTGCGATTGTTCACAAATTCCTCCGAGGAAACAATTCTTACATGAAATTAACTCTGGTATTGTTTTCCAAATTAATTTTGAAGGGCAGCCCTGATTGAAAGCTTGGAATCCCGCTACTTGTTAACGAAGAGAAAGAGACACATAGGAACGCCAACAGGCAGGTTTTTGTTTTTACATTACCGCATCGTCACTTTTGGACAACCGTGAGATATACTTTTTAAAACGTCTCTGGTCTCTGTAATAAATTAGCAAGCAATCAAGTTGGGATTGACTTTGGCTGGGTCCTCAACAGATATAAATTGTTATGTAAACTTTGTCTTTGTAAAAAAAATGTCATTTATTGCCTTGTGGGGCAAGGCGTCTTGTTTTGTTGCTCCGCATACGTATACATTATTGTTACAAGAGTATTGTGCTTTTAGGATTTTACACATTACAGTTGTTTTATTTTGTTTGCGTGCAGAGAGGCCATTTCAAAGTGTTGGGAGCAATAATTGAAATTCTTGTGATGTTGCATTTTATTGTTGCTTCGTTGCTTGCTTCATTCATATTTGACTACTTAATGCTGCTGTGAAAAGAACAACTTGCACTGGCCAAAAAATCAGCTTGATTAAAGTCATTTAAAAGATTGGGTCACTGTTGACTGACCAGTGGCCACCACTGGGCAAAACGCTGTTGATTGCCATCTTCAACCTTGGTCTCGTCGGTAGGGTCCCATATTTTAAGATCAGCAGTAAATAATGATAATAATGAATAATGATGATGCATAACTGGTTTAATACAAACTACTGCGAGCTCATTTGAATGTGGAGATTTGGTATTTCACACGTCCTTTATATCCCTACATGCAAACTAACTGCAAGTTTAGTGGAGAGACTGTCATCGAAATGTGGAGGTTACTAATATTGAAGCATACAACATACGTGTACAATCGTTTTAGATCAAGCACGCAATGCCGAGGTTAATTACCCTACATTTTGTGGCAAATGATGTTAAAAGGTAATGATTTGAACGATTATAATTATACGAATAATTCAGAGTATGTGTGCCTATTTGCCTGTATACGCACGAAAAAGCCTTTGCCTTGTCACTTCTGAATGCATAATGTGTGATTTGATTAACCATTCTAAGATGACTGCGTGATTAGCAAAAGCATTGACGGAGGGGTCAAGATTAAAAGTAGGTATAGGAATGAATGGGAATCGAACAGGTAATACAAGCAAAACCTTTGGCAACCTAGTGAGAAGATGATGATCGCATAGAGATGAGATTTCTTTGAGTCACGAGCCATGAAGTTATTCAGGATTTATGCTAAAAAATCCAAAATCCACTTTCAAGTTTGAAAGTCATTATCACTTCTGTCGCTGTCACCTTTCCCCAAAATCTATGAGAAGGAAACCAACCAAGTGGAGAATTTTGCATTTTGTACAGCGAAAGGCATGAGGACTTCGATCTGCGACTGCTAATGTGGATGCAGAGGAATGCAGTGCGGATTCGTGCCATTCTGACCTGAGAAATTAGCTTTTGGAACTAAATGATTTTTTGAAAGTGTATGTGAGTGTGGCACTCCATTGCATTGCAAAAAAAGCACTAGACATTATTGGTATAGAAGCAAAAGTACAAGAGAATGGTAATGCAACGTGTGTGTCGTAGTTCAAGTCTCTCGATGGCCATTAAGTTCAATTTGCATGAGGACGTTCTCACGTAGCGATAAATCAGCAGTTTTGCTTCTCCGGATTCCTTCGAGAGGCAACAAGTTTTACTGCCGCAGCAGGTCGAAAAGAGAGTGCCTGACGTAGCACACAACGGCCAAAACTCAACGACATTTCCATTTAAAAACATAGAAAGTCAGGAAAGGAGAAGAAAACTTGCCGACCGAATTTCCGTCTGTGAATGCAAACTCATAAATTACTTTTCGGTGAAGTGAGTTGAAGGGAAAAAAAGAACGGAGTAGGAAAAATTCGTCATTTTCCTGCCTTGTTGACTTTTCCCGTTTCTCGGAAGGAGGAATTGCAGCAGGAGTCGGTGAAGAGTTGAGGGAAATTGACAAGGAGGACGGCAAAGTCTGAGGCCGAACGAAGAGGTGCACTGAAGCGAAACACGAAGAGGAGAGAAGAAGACTTTGTGTCTCCTTTGTTCACCAAGAGATAGGGAAAGGCATTTTAGCCTGCCCGTTGGGATTTCCTCGCCGACGAAGAAGCTCATTGATCGGTGCTGACGCCCAGGTAGACTCAACTATTAACCGGGCACACATAGCCACCCGCCATCTCCTCAGTCCGTGTAAACACAAAGAATCCATCCAATTTTCTTGCGGAACTGAAACCCCGTCAAGAGAAAATCGTAAGGGAGCCGCAGCACCAGTCTTTTCTGAACACCAAAAACTGAACAAGAACTGAGAAACTAATGCTGCCCATACGTCCGGGCAAGGTGAAGGCAAACACAAGAGAGACTTAATCCAAAATCCTTCAGCTCAACTTATCTCAGCAGAAAACCTATTGATTCTCACATTTTCCTATACGTTAGTAACTATACGATGTACCTTTCACATCCTCAATGACATTTCACTTCATATTACTTACACCTCAACCAAGCACCGAGCAGGGAGCTTAAAACTCTCTGTGTCGAAAGGTCAAATAAGTTCATGTTCGGTTTCATGTCAGCATAGTACACTTCTTTCAATGGCAGTGACCAGTAAATCTTCTTAGAAACTCAAAAAATTGAAAAAAGGAAGAAGCCAAACAGTTCTGTCATGCTGACATAACACTACATCATTAATCACCAACAACTTTTCTTACCGTTTTGTATGATTCCTTCTTCAAGCAAAGCTTGCCACATCCCAGTGGCTTGATGCCGTGATTTGACGATTCCAGAAGCACTTCCTATTGCAAGCAACCAGTCAACCATCTCAGCACCCACGAGACATCGACGAAATGTACGAGACTGTTGTCTTCGGTCTCTGACAAGCCCTGGCGACCGGGTCAGAATCATCGTTCGAAGAATGCGACCTGCACGTGCTACATCCGGCGTGGGCATCTGTATAAATAAACAACAAAAATTCCCATGTTTTAATAACACTGATCACATTTCACTCCATTCATTACTTGAGAATTCCAACTTTTCAACCCTCTGTCATTTCAAACTCAAATTCAGGATCACACTTTACATTTATGCTTGCGTGTTGAAAACCAAAAACACTATTTACAACCTAATACACTTTCCTTCCGCCTTACATTAATAGTCAAATAGCGGCTACTTTGTTCTTTAAATTACGATGGCGATTCGTAAAGAAGAATGAAGGCTTACATCAGCATTTTCATACACTACAAACGTACAACGCAAATTCGTAAATGAAAACGGGTAAACGGTTCTTAACCACATGAATTTAGCCTATAGCGAATCTCCCTTGTCAAACATAGTACAAACATGCTGATTACCCGCTGGACCAGAAATGTAAATATTGATACCTCGGGTCATTAATTAGATCAAACCGAAGGATGTCATGTGAAAACACACACTTGCGAAAGAGGAAGAGCGTAATCAACTCGCGGTATTGGTAGAAACTCTGCTGGTAGCGTCGGTCGTGGCAAACCCAATCCTTTCCGAGGTTTCAAAGGTAAAGGCCACCGAAACGCAAAACAGGTAAAGCCACCGCCCATGATGAATGATACGGGCTAATTGGAAATCCCACTACTTAAACCTGTACAATTCACCTTAATTCTTATTGCACATACACATTCAAAATGAAACGAAACTAAATATTCTTAAATTCTTGCTCGCCAAAAAATGGAAGGAAGTCAGATTCCTCCTCAGAAGGATTTATTCCTCAGCACGTACAGCTTGTCACTTGCACATTCGAATTGAATTTGGCATTGGCACATTGACCACAAATGACTGGAACGGCAAAAGGAGCAGGAGCACCAGGTGTGTTGTACACCTATTCTGAATTAGATTGTGATTCATACGTCCTGTACTACTCAAACCTATAGTATAATTCAATATTATTTTGACATCCCATCGTATTCTTGACGCAAAAGGTTTTCCAATATCGTATATTTTGTTATACAATGCAACAAAGATAACAAAGTATCATACCAGTAGCAAATAGCAAAAAAAGCCGTACAATAATGTCTATTATACTATAATAAACGTATTTTGTATGAATTGTATGTCACATGAAACATGCATTTCATGAATCTACTGTGCTACCACATCGCATCGAGTTGGCAGTGAAGCATGGAAATGACTTCTAAATCCCAACTGACGATTGTGAGTGTACAACTGAACAGAGAAGAGGCACATTCCACAAGTATGTCGGAACTTTCGACGATCACCTTGACTTTAGTGAATCGAAAAATATTAAAGCAGGTTTGGAATGTGCTTTTTGTACTCGTAGAGCGAGTAGCGTTGCATTATAGAAAAGACCCGTGACTGAATGATGATGGTGAAATATAGTAAATTGTAAATATGGCGAACAAATGTACGTTGTACAGTAACTTAACGTATACACATTGGTTTTTGTGATGTAGTGGTTGCTTTTGGTCGTATAGCTAGTATATTAACAGGGAATACGTGCTTCAAACGGGCATGTCATGAAGAAATGATTCACTGAGTATGAAAATCTTCCTTTCGTAGTAGAGGAAATGCCAAGAGTAATATTTCAATAGAATTTATACACACACTACTGCTCCTCTCATCGTCAGTCAGAGAGTCTCATGGCAAAAAAGACTTTGAGCCTTGTCAAGGAAAATGAGCCCTTGTGAAAATCATCCGAGTTCATGAACAGCTTTGGCTTTTGAGTTTTCAGTTCAGGAAAAGAGACTCAAAGTCTCAAAGTCTATTTGCTTTAGTGTGAATGCAAACGTGAACCATGAAGCACTCGTCAGGGCATCAATTTAGTTCAAAATAGCTTCTTCATCTCGGTCTTGTCTTCCGAGTGCAAATAACCTCACCTTCTTCTTCTACGTCTTCATCTCTTTCCTCTTTGGAATGATAAAGTCGGAAAGCTTGGTCGTAAACGGAAAAATCATTCATATTCAGCTTTCAGCAGCTACTGTATAGCTTAAGATAACATGGTGCAATAGAAGTGCACCCATCATATCATATCAGGGAAGCAATTTTTTATATATTACGCAGCACATTATGTTGATTCTGTCCGTGTCGCTGTCGAGAAGTTGAGATCATGGTTTGGTTCACAAAATATGACTGTTTTGTAACTGCATGCGGTAAATTTTGGTGAACCGCGTTGAGTTGCGTTGCAGTTAGATTTTTTAAGTGGAGAACCTGTATTAAAGTGTCGTTTGGTGTCTTCCCTAAATGCACAAGATAAAGAAGAGGTTGAAAAGGGCTTTTTCCTCCTCAAGCTTACCGTCGTGATGGGCAGAGAAGGATTGGGTTCATCAGGCTTCTGTGGCTTACTGGGATCTTGAAGATTCCGCATGTTCATATTATTCCTCGTGCGTTGAGTTTCCATGCCTGGAAAAAAAGGAGAACACTGGGTTATTGGCTTTGCATTCCTCATCTCAACTCATCCGCTCCTTTTGCCATGTAATGAAACGAATAGACCATACAAAAAATACAAGTCGACAGTCGACAGCATCAGCAACAAGTTAATTAACGGAAAAAAAGAAGATAAAAAATGAAGCGAATCGTCTCATCAAGCATTGCTTTATTTTTTTATCACCTTACAACCGCAAATCAAGTTGAATAGCAATAACATACCATAACATAACATCAGAGAGCGGAAAGCATTATCGACTATTGCATCCGGACTCTCATTGCATACCAGAAGAAAAGAACGACAAAGTAAAGCAAAGCAACGCGTACGAGTTGCAACTTCAAACTGCAAAGTCATTCAAACTCCAACATTTCAACATGAACTGAACCAATGAAAGAGAGAATGCGAACATGAACAGGAGAACACATGAGATGACTTTATAATGATTATGTGCCCAAACTCCGACTATAGTTGTGTTTGTCCTTTTTATAACTACTTGAGGAATGTTTCATTAATTTATTCAAAAGAGGTAAAACAGCGTTGAAGCTGAAGCTTCAATATTTCAATCCTTGAGAGGTGGAGCAGGTGACAAGAATACGAACTGATTCCACCAGGATTAAAGACCCATACCATAGAGAATCCTACACGGTTTCGATCCTTTTGGCACTCGCACATTACGCTTGAACAATTCTTTCAAAGCCAAATTAAGTCTGCGTGTCACATGGCTGAGTAACTACGCAAAGGACAATGCATTCAGTGCTTGTATCTTAATGGAGAAATGCGGGTGGTTTCGGCTTCGGCACCTGGTCTGGCCTGGGCGTGCAATACTCGTGCTCACGGCTCACACTTTCCTCCGGTGCTTCCGGACCAAAAAAACCTTGACATGTCATGAAGAGGAACAACGGCAAATGACATCATCGTCGAGACAAAACGGGAATGTATTCATGTATTCAGAACAAACAGAGTTGAGAAAATGGATGGGTACAAATTTATACAAAGGTAACAAGTATTACATACAATGCGTACCCCTAGGCTGCAATCCATCAAGTCTGTCATACATCTTTGCAATGTGGCATGTGGCATGCCATACAACAAACTGTGACTACCAAATTGTAGTATGACACAACATTTGACTGACAACTCAAATACGATATTGTAATGTGTACAGATTGTTGTACTCCGTTTGAGCACGAGTATGGAACGCTAATGTAAACACATAGCGTAGACTTTTGCCCTAAATTAATGAATTAAAACTGTCCATTCATTTTTCAGTGTCAAGTTGATTCGTTTCAGGTGGATTCGTATGCGTTTGGTTCGTCAGCTCTGCTTTGAATCTGAATTTCGCCAAATGGATTGGAGGGACAGACGGACAGAGTCAAATGGAAGAATGAGAATGCTTTTAGCCAGTTTTTAATTACAGCACGTGCTAACAAAAACGACAATCAAAAGAAACACAGAGTAAAGCATATGGAAAAGCCATAAAACATATGGACTTTGACATGGAACAAAAGCAGAAACCAAGAGATGCCATTAGATTCGATTCGATTCGATGTTTGGATAATGACCAAGAATGCTCAGCAGTGTCGTATAGTGTGCTTGCTGCCCTTGTCCACTCGACAGTCGTCATTTTATGACTTGACAAACAAGCTTTGACGAATTAGCTACGAAAAAATTTTTGCGCAAGGAGGGACAAGTTGTACATTATTATAATGTGTCCTGACTCTCATGGCTCAGTGCTTCTGTAGCTTACTTGTACAGCTCTACAACATCTAATGAGCTTAAGATTTGGCCTAATTACCTCTGCATTTTTAAGTTGATACAAGGTGAAGTTTGAAAAAACATCTCAGCAGGGGAATGTCAACAACGAGAGCACAAGTTAACGAAACGACAAAGGAAAACTGGTTACTCCGGAGAGACCAAGTGCTTCTGTAATGATTGAATGACACATCCAATTGAAAATGAGACTTTGAGTCCACCTCGATGATGGATCTTAGATTGCTTGTTGCAGAGTATAAATGTATAAAGGATAAAGTGTAATTATAGCACGTGTCTTGCTTTACTGCTGCTTTCCTAGGAATAGTCGCCGACATGCCCAAAGGAAAAGGAAACGTAAGAAAACGAAGAGAATAAATGTTTTGTACGAATTGAGAAACTTGCTACCTGCTCAAAGTAAGTGTGAAAAGTTTTGGCACTTTTGCCACCAAAAGTTGCGTACACGATACGAGGAGAGTTCTTAGTTCTTACTGAAAGTACCCTTACGCCTACAGCACTAAAGTTCCATGATGTGAATACAATTGCTACGTACTAAAAGAAACTGCCTTGTGCCTCAATCAGGAGGACTCAGCTTGGATTTGAAAAAGGAAAATTCATTCGTTCGTAATTCATTTGTTAAATTGAGTCTGCAATTGTACTCAATTGACATATGATTAGTGAACTCGTGAACTTAGCTACAGCTGACAAGACAACTGACCCGCTGGCTGTTTTACTTTATGTAGCCTTGCCTGCCTGTCCAAGTCAATTTTTTCTTTTGTCTCATTCAGTTGTGCAGTTTCACTTCATTAAAAACGAAGACATAAAAGACCTTTTAGCTTTATATTTTCAGAATTCTGTTTCCTGTCGCTTGAAACGAAACCCAAGGACAATTCTTCCGAACTATGTCAATTTAGTGCTATGTTCCCGATTTTCCAAAGAAATGAATGGGAGCCGATTACTTTTACTGCTGTTGGGAGCAAAGAGAGACATTATTAGAGCAATTAGGCACGTCGCATGCCATTCCGAGAATGTCACAGCGTCCATGCGAATGCCAGAGCAGAGACAGAGTCACCAAAGCACAAAAAGACAAGATCCCATTCTTTTTATTTTAACTACACACACGCATTCACCAAATTGAATGGAACAAGGCAAAAGGAGCACAAAGCTAAAGCTGCAAGTTTCACATTCAGTCAAGTGAAACATCTCCGAAATTTTTCCATTTCCCCACAATTTGAACCGTATATTTCCTACAGAGTATCATCCAGGGACAACTTTGTTTTTCCAAAGTCTTAATTTTCTCCGTACATAAATCTCTATTCTATATTTAGTCTTGCGTGGAAAACTTAATGTGAAATGTCACAGTTCAAATTGCATTGTGTCTCAAACAAATCACCTTTAATTCCTAACACTAACAGAAAACGAAAGCACCTGCATAATTTTCAATTATAACACTCCAAATTAAATGAAAATGTTCCTGTTTACCATTCAACAATCAACATTAGTGCAGAGTACGAATAGCTGCTTGTTTATCGTGGCTCTTACAGTTTGTTTGCTTTCTGCCACGTTTTCAAATTGCCAATTGGCTATTGTACAAATAAGAACGCTTAATTGCTTACAGGATGTGTAGTACCAACATTTTGGACCTCATTCATAACAAACCCTCTGCGTTTTTTCACAGGTTGTTAGTTTTAGGCAGGCGTTTGATTGCAATTTACAACAATGTTTGGCCAGTTGGTGCACATTGTTTGGAAGGCTCATTTGGCATTTTTGGTATGTGGTACGTTGGCACGACGGTAACGCGTTTACGAGCTTAGAAATGCAATTTTCGCAGTTTGCACATTCACACCATGCACAAGAATGAAGAAGAATGCACTTTTGATGAACAAGTAGTGCTTCTAATGCACCCTAATGCACATGTAAGCAAACGAGGAAATGTTACAGGCAACAGAAGGGAAGTATCAGTATGATCCATAAAATAATAACATTATTTTTTACAATACAAACAGACATGTAACAAGAACAAGAGAACAGAAACACAGGATCAGCGGAACGTTAACTTTAGTCGACGATGGGGATGACGACTGTACAATAAGCGGCGGTTGAAATTCATATCCCTAACCAAATTGAGCCATTAGCAGTTAAAAGCAGCGGAGTGCAACAGTATTAAACCCGAAGAGAACAGATTACGGTACACATAATAATCACTGACTGCAAAAACTAACAAGATGGAAAACCAAAGCAAAAAGTACACCAAGGAATTTTTTTAAAAGATAAAAATCTTACATATAATATAGAATAAGATTTTTTGTCGTAGAGCATTATTATATTATGATGTGCAAAAAAATGTTATAGTCCAAGTCCAAGTTCAACAAGTCAGTTGAATAGAGTTGAATATAAGTATCGGTATCTGTAAAATCTGTATTGTATGTACTATTGTGTTATGTTTCACATTTCCCCATGTATATTCAGTTTATTATCTGTGTTTCTGTTAGCTGTTAAGCATCAAATAAGATTTGTCCACTGAGACCAGATGCCTCGTGGGCATCAGGCGAAAATGCGGTGGGAAAAGAGGCCATGTGGCGAGTGTCATGACCCCAGTGCAAGTATAAGAGTGGGAACAGATCATTTGATTCCTAACAGCATCTCTTGTCTTACTAATCAGTTGATTTTGAAAAGCCATACTGTTCTATAAAGCAAACTGAGCCGACTAGGTCATCCGACAAACCCTCATAATACACGAAAAATCTTGTAAGAGAACTTTATGAGTTTGTTTATTAGACTTGCACTTTGGTCAAATCAGCTTTCTGAGTTTGAACAGTTTGAAACCCCGTGTGCCCCAATTCAGGGATGTTTGTTTTTCAAGATAAAAATGCCAGGAGCAAAGGAAAGACGCTGGCGATGACACTCTTTCTTATCATTTTGTGGTTGTAATCTGGCTCGTCTTTGTGGATAAATGGATAAAGACTGGTTTTGTAGTTATATTTCTTTATCATTTGATACCTTTTAGTAAATGATGTCATTGACGAAATTCGTGATTCATGAAGTTCAAAGGTGTCTAAATTGAAATGAAACGGCCAATTTTGAGTAATAACAATGACTTTTGATTTATGTATTAGCATTTTCCATACTTTTTGAGGTTGCGGACGTCACGTTCTTATTTCCCTTAGTTCAAAAGTACATTCCGTTCAGGTTCACCGACTAATCCATTGGAGAAATTGAAATTGTTCAATTTGTTTAAACTTTTGAGGAATTTTGGTATTCAGTAGAGGTGCGGCAAAAGTTGTCTGCTTTGTGTTTACCACTCATTCAGCAAAATATTTTAATGCTCTTGTGTAGGAAGTTGAATATTTTGCGAGTATATTTTTATTTTCTTTTTTTGGTGCACATGAGAGGATTTGGAAAGTAGAAACTTTTAACCGAGACAAGAAGAATGCGAAGAAGAGACGGAGAAAAACCGGCTATTTATGCAAAGAAAATTTTGGTACTTTATATATCTGTTTATTTTGCTGCTCCCTCGTCGGTGCAAAATCAATTTATGTACACCAAACAGCCCTTGTGTATTATGCAAGAAGACTGTTTGACGTTCAAAAAAGGTCTCTTTTGTTGTTGTTCGTTCTACTTTTACGACCCTCGTTAGAAGTTGCCAAAGGCGACCCTAACCAGCCCGCTTCAAAAACCCGCAGTTCGTGAGCCTTCATAAAGAAACTGAATTCGCATAAGCTGCTGTGCTCCATATTTTACACTCTTTTCTTCCATTGTTACAATACCATGTGCAATTTTCTGCAAAGGCTTCTTTTGCTTGGTAGCTTTGTATTGCAAAAGTAACTGGCGTTCAGTTCAGCTTGTGTGTTCTGCAACCTTTTTGCAGAGTACATTTTTCTATGGCACAACGCACAAGGCACTATACAACACACGGGAAAGTAGTTTTTCTATAACACCCAATCCTATTTTAATATTTTTCTTCTTTCTTTCTTCTTCGTGTGACCAAAGTCAAATGGGTGCTGAATCGTGAATGTGAATCGAATTCGCATCAACTTTACGTTCTGCTGCAAAATAGACAGAACAAGGTAATTTGGAAATAGTATAGTCGACACGTGAACGTGATCTCCTCCCTGCGGCTTCTCCAAATAGAACGAGGAATCGTGCCCAAATTGGAGACAAGAGTCTTATATTCTCTTCTGCAATAAAAATCGACTCCAATATTTGCACATGGATTTCATTCTGAGGCAACGGATCGTTGTTCTTGCAAAGAGAGGAAACGCAGCAACAAGGCAAGATTGGGAAAATATTTAGGTCGATCCGTGATTTTGATGAGAGTAACATTTTATACATTTTTTTTTCTCTTGATGATACCTGCTGCTGATTTTGGCAGAAACATAGAAAACGCGTTGTCTTCCTCCGTCAGCTCATAATTACTAGTCGGAGTTTGCATTACGGAGAGTCAATCCAAAGGAACATAAAAACCAGTTGCTCCCCTGAGCGCTGTAAATCACGCGTTTTTGAACAAAAGACGGGTCTTGACGCGAATCGAGGGCATTCAAAGCTCACCAGTGAGCCTCAACTGCCCTTTTCTTCCCAGTTTTCCAAGTGGACAATGAATTGCAATAAAGCGTATGAAGAACTAAGCGTTTAAACTCGTACTTTCCACACCCACACGTGACAAATTATTCAAACCTACTTTTTGACCGATGCAGCGTTGGAGCAATTAATGTCAATTAAGAGGAAAGCCCGGTCTCAAATGATTGCTCTTATCTACTATGCAAATTTCTCGTAAGTTTCCTTCATAAGGTAAAAAGGGGAAGTTCCGGCGACACGCCGGCGACGAAGGATATGAGTGAATCCGATTGCCCTAATTTGCATTTGTACGCATCAATGCACCTTTGTTAAAGAACCACCAAAGCAAGCGTTCTATAAGTTCTATTCTAAAGGTTGGTGGATGTAAAGTAACGTTCCTATTCTTCTTCTTTTTCAAGTCTTGGGCGCTTCAGGCTTATGAATGAAAGGTGCAAGCACAAAAAAGTATATCACGAAAGAATAATAGATTTAGATTAACACTAAAAGCATTAAGGCAACATCGTAAGGAAACAATGGGACATTAAGTTGGGCAAGAGCAAGAAAAGCACCGTTTCTCTCTACCTTGGCTATTATTACACTGATTACCCTATACGATGATGTCCTACACGATTTGATGCGCCATTTGAACCAAATGGCAATGCTTTATTCAGAAACTAAAAACTAGTAACAAGTAGTTTTGACTCCTAAGTTGCAGGTTGAAGCTTAAATTATACAAAAGCATTGCCTTTTCCAGTATAGAATGAAGAAAATATAGCGAATGTAATTTGAAACGCTGTAATAAAAGAAAGAGTAGAATTTAATTGACTTACTGTTTTTGAGCTTATTGGTTCCCAAGAGGTCTTCCATCATGTCCTGGTTCTTCTGTAAAGAGTAGATGAACACATGTTTAGAGTCACTCACTTCTACGTCATAAGCAGGGTAGCCTATGCAAATTTCATAGCGTTCTCGTTTCCTTCGTCTTGGTCCTGCGTCCGAAAAACTCTGGCTTTTCCTCCCACCCTCACTTCCTTTTCCATCTTTCCGGTGAGCCCTACTCTTTTTGACGGGTAGAGTCGTTCCATTACTACAACTACTCTTCCCTTGCAGATGATTTAGAGAAGAAGAGTGACTTAATAAGTTAGACTCTTTCTCTACATTCGGTGACATTCCGGGTGCTTCAACGAGCACTAAATCTACTGGACTTGGAGTTGGAACTGACACTGAAGTGGACGTCTCTAGTTTGTCGTCATATTCAACATCGATTGAAGGGTCTGGGAGTTTTTCATTCACTGACTCACAACTAGAAGACACAATGTTGCTAATCCCCGAATCAGAGTCGGAGGATAGACAAATTTGTTTTTGCGTGGATGAGTTCGGAAGCTTGTCTGGGGGAATTTGCAGCAACGGTGGCAGGTGCTTGGGTCGCGGAGGCACACGTGGTGGCTCAATGTCGCTGCCTGCTTTCTCCATATCGAAAACTCAAAAACGAGAATCAATAAAATAAAACAAAAATGTATGTATAACACAACTATACTACACAGTGTTTTGATAAGAACAACAGCGTGCAGTACACGCGCTTTAAAAAGATATCTATAAAGTACTCCAAAACGCTTTTTTTGGTGTGACAAAATCCAAATTGTGCACACGCAAAGACAAGGGCGACCAGAGCAAGTGACAACTTGCAAAAATGCTTGAACCCTCTTTTATCCCTTTGTCACATGTCACGCCACACGAATAAACACTAACTCATATAGTCATACTCACGCGTACAAAAGCTATAACAAAAGACATTTGCTGACACGTTTCTGTTTTTGCGCGATTATTGCTCCAAGAACAGAGTTGACACTTTCAAACTCAAGCGAAGACTACATGTCGTCTTGTAAGCTTGTGACTTTTGTGACACATGTGAAAAATAAATGTTCTTCCAATTTCCGTACACAATCGCGCCGTTTGCCAAGACTCGAGTCAAGCAAAGTCTACAAAGCGTTCAATTGAGTGTTTTGCTGTTTCCTATTGTTTTATTTCGCGCACGGTAGTAGTGCTTCAAGAAAAACAAACAACACAAACAATGCATGTAAGTGAGCAAAGGTACAAGTGACCAAGCGGTCAAAACGTGCTACTGTCACTGCTTCGTGTACAATGAGAGCGTGTGTTGATATCTCACAGTGTCCCAAAGCGAACTGATTCTCAGTGAGCAAAAGACGATAGACGACCGAGAGGGATGCAGGAGAGAGAATCTGTAAAGCAGAAAGAGTCAGGAGAGAGAGACGAAGAATCGAAAGAAGTCATATAGGCAACAAACTATACAACATCCCCAAGCAAATCCTCATTAGACTCGACTATGTGGAAACGATGAGGGTTGTGCCGTTCCTCGTGTCAAAAGATGCAGAGAGAACTGCTCCTGGTGCAGTTTAACTCTCAACTTTATTTCCTTACAAAACTTTTTTGCTCGCACTTCTTGCAAGTTACAACGGGAAGAAAAAGATCTTCAGAAATGTGTGGAGGTAACCATCACTGAGAGGTAAAGGGAAAATGCAATGCTAAAGAACAGCCGCAAAAAGATGGTTCAGAGTTTTAGTTGTTAAGAGAGATCTAATGCCGCATTGCATTTGTAAGCACACACATGGTCCCGTTCATTTGGTGAATGTTGCTGAGAGAGCAATTCTTTACATGTCGTAGGGCAAGTCTTAATCTCCGCCTTGAACACGGATGAATTGAATGTGTGTATGAACTTATGAACACTTTTCTCCACATTGCCAGCGTCCCACCATGTCATTTGCATGGTGACTACAATAAAAAAACCTACCTTCTATCATAATAATTCATAAGACGCACACTTTTTTCCTCAGCATACTAATTACACGGTCGTGAAGAGAGAGAGGGAGAGTGGATAATCAGTACTCACTGAGTACACATGGGCTTCACTTGGAGCATTACAATGAAAGGTTGTGTGTGAATGTGAATGGATAATAAAAAAGTTGGTGAAAACTTGCGTGACATTAGCCAATGATTTTTGCGACAGCCGTGCTCAATTGAGAAAAATGCCAAAAACCTTTGTACAAGAACGTCATAAAGTGTACAAATGGCAATTTGAACCATGTTGACTGTTGGAAACCTCCAAAAATGACATTGACTTTCGTTTGCATTTAAAAACTCGTAAATGGAGAAAAAAGGGCTCATTAGTGGGTAATCATGATTTATTCAAGTGTGTGCAAGTCAGGAGCAAAAGTGCAAAATAATGAGGCCGGGATTTGTCGTTTACTACCCAGTACAAAAACGAAACATTTTACTTTTCACAAAATTTCCTAATCTAGACATCTTTTCTTCGTTTGGGTAATTGACTCTTCCACGCTGTTGAAGACAGAATGATTGCTAATCCAATAATAAGCTAATAAACACGCAGTCCACTCTTAAGTCTTAAGACAATCCACTTGAAAAACCACGAAACCGTGCTATAAAGTCAAGGATTTAATGAAAATGTGGTTGAAATACGACATTTGGAAGAGTGAAAACACACTATTGAGAAAATGGAGAAGAGCCCTTAAAACACCAGGGGAAGGCGAGGTTGAAATAGCCCAACTACAGCCAACTTCTTCAAGTCAAACACTCATCTGTCGTCTTTTCCTAACAGGGAAACCATATGAGAGAATAAGCGCAACAGGAAGTCCCGATCCAATTTACGGTCTTCCTCTCCACTCAAGTGTGGCACTAACGGCAAAACTCCCTTCAAGGGTGACTTCGGGGACAGGATCTTTTGAGGACTACACAGCATCTCTCACTAAAAACCAGTGAGGAGGATTTGAGATAATTGCCTACTCATGTTGGAGAAATGACGGAATGACTTACGCTTACACTACTCCAGCAATCAGCTTTTCAAGTTTTGCTTATATCAGCAACTTACTTTATTTATGTAAAGGTCTATTATAATAAGAATAACACGAAACTTCAATGGTAAATAGTAAATACTAATAGGATACTTCATCTTCATGTATGTGATATCTATCTCTACGTATGGACAAAAGTACACATTTAGTACAGTAGGTAAGGTATGACGAGATAAGAAAAGCAACAGAGTCAATGTATAAGAGTAAAGACTTCATCTTCTGCTTTATATAGAAATCCCATTTCTCCAGGAATCCGTAAACTCCAAAATCCTCTTGAGCCTGGAAATACTCTGGGCATGAGGACAAGGAGTAAGCGACTTTGGGTTAAAGTGACAGTTACAAATATGCCTACATGGTCAATTACAGGAGCTCCATTATTTGAAGCTTGACACAAACTGTGAATGGACTCTCTTGTTCTGCTATATTTTACTAACAAGACAACGACAAGGGAAGGAGACATGTTCCAAATTGTTCCTAGGTTGAAATCTTGAGTGAAAAGACTATGTAGACAAAGTCCTTTGTACTTTGTACTAAACTAGATAGGATAGAGTTGCATCATTTGCGTAAAGGATATCACTCCGTCACACACGCAGGAAGATGCAAATGGAGCAAATTCCTTCACCGTTGAAATGGGCCGAAAGTTGCCAATCCACTTGAGATTCATGACCATTTGAAAAGACTCAACAAGTCATGAAAAGGATGAGTCAGGAGGAACGTTATATGTATTTCAAAGTGCGTGTTATGCAAAAGCCTTTCAAAATCAGACTTTGAGATTTCCTGTGATGAACTACGTGAAGAATGAAGGATTTTATGGCAAAGTTTTTCGAGGACTTTCATATAAAACTGGTACGAGAAAAGTGCTCTGATTGCCTTTTGGCTCTAGGCTCCAAAGCGCTCTACAAGGTCTCCCGTGGGAAAGGAATTTTTCTTTCATTCGCTTGATCAGAAAGTCCATTCAATCAGAAAGAGAATATTATGCTGATGCAGCAAAAAGCTCTTTACAAAACACACACAGAAGGGAAATATTCAAGCGGAACTGTTCATTCCTCAAGCACTCATTAGGCAATTCTGCTAAACAGCAAAACCGTTTTCGCCATTTAAATGTCCATTGCATTTTCTTGCTTCAATAGAAAAAAAGTAAACGTAACGTGTTCACCGTCATCAACTCACAGATCACAATGAAAAATGCTGAAATGCCACACCACTCACCACCGCACCGAACAAGCCAGGCTGGCAAGGCCACACTCCTTCATCAACATATTTACATTTCATTCAACTGTATACCGGTAATATTATATAATGTATGCACCAAGCCAACAGATCATACGACTTTTGCCTTTTCGAACAAGATTTCGCAACCAGGCGTATAAACATCAGCTAATGATCTTCCATGTACCATTATCAGGTTGGGTACATGTTCGATGCTCATAATCACCAAAGTACGTCCTGCCTTCCGTGTTTATGTTCCCACCTGCCTCAATATAATAATCGTAACAATCAGAAAGATCATCGATCACTATTCTGTAGTTATTCCCACATTATATTACCTGCGTATACCTCACAATCTCACAAAAAACGCTTAGGCATTACTTGTTTTTAGTAACATCAATCCATTCCATTTCAAATAACGACGGAGGCGTACAAGTCAAATAACCATTAAACAGGAAATTAATTACATCACTTTATCAAAGTAAAATTCCAATAAAGGAATTTCTTGCAGATATGAAAGTCAACTTATACAAGAAAGTCGTGGCATTACATTAATCTTTTGCGACCACGGCGCACAACACAAGGAAAAGGAATACACAAAGAACTCATTTTATAACAAGTCTACTACCACCGCCGACGAGTCTTTTGATCCGATTATGTCGCCAGAATCCCTTTTCCAAGATTGTATAAAGAATTATGTAGAGTTGAGTACCGCAGAATTGAATTGTAATGTATAAGTTTCATTTCATAAAAGGTTCCCCAACCGGAAAATGTACAAGGACATCATTTTCGTCCTTCAGTTAGGGTCATCGTCATTTTCTGGTCCACATGGCACGACCCATTCACATGAAAAAGGGTTCTCCATTCAATAACTTTTGACCACTATTAGTCATACTTCATACTATATAATAATAGACACGTTGAAACCGGAATTTGTTGTCGTATTCAAATATTTGAAGGACAGTTCAAAGACCTACCTTGTCCATTATGGAATTTCCCCGTTTCCCATACCCTTATAAAAGTAGCTGGGCCCTTGCCCTTTACCTTCATTCGGTTAGAAAATCGTAAAAGCAGTATCTGAAGCCACTCTCTTAAAATTAGTTCTTACTACTAATTTTATTTTTCAAGCATGGCCTTCCCTATTTTCTTATCAGCAATTTTTGTTTTTATGTGCCTGCACCAAGTACAAGCCCATGGGTCCGGTGCACCAATTTCACAGTGTGAAACAATGGTTCCAGGTCATTGGATAACCCCTCAGTCAACTCCGTCACCGTTTTCCGTAACTTCGGATCGGGTTCACGTCGCCCCGAATGAGGAAGTGCACATCACTCTCAAATCCGACGGAGAAACTCCTTTCAAGGGTTTTCTCATAATGGTGAGAAAAGAGGGACAAAACGATACCAATGTGGGAACATTCACTTTCGTCGATAAAGGTCAAACTATAAATTGCTTCAAGAATTTCAAAAGTGCCGTAACTCATCAAAATAATGACCTTAAAACTTCAGTCAATTTGATATGGAAGGCACCAGCCAATGGAATGGAAGAAGAGTACACGATCTTGTACGGGTTTTTGATTACTTTTTAAGTTTTCTCTCAAACTTTACATTTCGTTGCAATTTCAAATATTCTACAGAATATTTTATTTTATGACTTTTAGAGCAACTTTTGTACAAGACTTTTGGAATATTTGGGCGCAAGTGCCTAGTAAACAAAAAATAAGCATAAAACGGAGCGCGGACATCGTTTTTAAAGATGCAGATATGACACAAGATCTAGGAAAATCCGACCTGAAGCTCAACAAAACTTCAACAACGGACTCAAGTGGGACAGGGACATCATCTCCACCATTAACAACAGATGAAAACAAGTTCACAGTCCAAGGAGTGTTAAAATATCTTTGGTCTCTGATAGGATAAAAGTGTTAGTAAGTAGACATATTTTATAAGTGGGACACAAAGGTTAACCAAGTTGGAAAAGGTTGTAATGAATCAAAATTGGACAAGATTGAGATTTTTTGAAATAAAAAAAAGTTTTTATTCTACTCGGGTTAAAGGTGAAATGTGAAAGGGGCAAGTGTGAAATTCCTCAATGGTTAGAAGCCAAATTAACTCGTGGTTTTTGCAGTCATTCATTTCCACATTGAAGAATTTCTCAGAAACCAGTTCTCGTCACTTTTCATCAATCGATTGTCTAGTCGACGTGCAAATTTTTGGTTTAATAATAACGTACCTTAAGAAAATATACTCATTAACTGCTACTACGGCATTCCATTGTTATTCTGTTATTGAATTTTGCTTAGAGGGGAAAAGCAGAACAACACCGCGGTGTAACCACACGGTAGTGATGAACTATTACAATCACTGATGACGGTGATGACCAGTATTTTATATTTTTATTGAAAACGAGCTGAAAATTTAGTAATCAAGAAAAATTCTATCTGAATTGTGAGTCTCTTAAAAAACCTCAAAAGCTACAATTTTTGAAAGCGCATTGCCATCGCATCAGTATGTGTGAACTTGTTGCTTTTCTGGCCATTAGCCACTGTTGAAGGGTGTCATTTGCAAAGTTTGGCAGTAAAGCAGTCGAAAAAAAGGAAAGTGAAGGTTTTTTGAAATGGCGCATGCAAACGACGTCGTAAATGAATACCTTCCTGTCAAAAAGACAGACGAGGGTCTCAAAGGAAATAGCTCCTTTTGTCTTCTTCATTCCTTCATTTCCTTTGCAAAAACGGCCCTATGAAAAACGTAGAGTGTTTTGTCATGTTGCGAAAAGTGGGAGCGGTTGAATGGTTAGAGCAAGGAGCCAAAAAGACGTATTGGCCTGAAAGCCTCGATTTACTTATGCTACTATTCATGAAACAAACATGCATTCACAATACAGTATTCAAATGGCAGATCTTGTTTTCTATGCTCATTGGACGTGCAAAAGCACTAATTGGCCCTTTGGCTAGTTGCAGTTAGTGTAGATCAGGATGTTGTGTTGTGTTTTGTGTTGTCGTTGTTCGAAATCAGATGCAAAACCGGCTGCAAAAGTATCATATAAAAGTTAATACATTTACGGCTGCATCCTTCCCATTCACTTAATAAACACAAGCCATAAAGGTGGACGTGAATGAGGCTCTTGTGCAAATTGCCAATGAGGTTCACACTGCTCACACCCGTTGCGATTGTCAGGGCAGATTTACAGATTATAAACTCTGAGAGACAAGTACTGAGCAGTCAGTAGGTCTGTGCGGAAATAAATCATGGGGACAAGGTGCCATAATAATTTCGGCAACTTTTTCCACGTCTCCTTTTTCACTTTGAACCTTTTCTTCTCATGTTCACTCAAGAAATCCAATTCAAACAACTCTTTTTGCGCATATATGAGCCAGTAGCGTCAGAGCTTCATGACAATAAAGTCTCATGTTGATTTACGTTTTACTTACTACTGCTCTAGTTTCATGCATTTTTGTTTTTGCTCATATCCAAGTCCTTGGAGCTATTATTCACAATTTTGTGGCAGGTAAAAAAAAAGACAGTGGCAACTGGCAACTCGTAACAGGGAACCGTAACAGAAATATGAAAACCACAAAGGATTCCACAAAACCCTTAAGGGCTATTCATATTAAAGTTGGTGTCAAATTACGTCTTCTCGTTATGATTTATTGTTCCGCTGTTATCATATATCTGCAATTTCAGATAGATTAACTTTACGTTAACAGTTTTTGAAATTAGGGAAGGTAATTTGATACAAGGCACTGCCGACTTTGTTGCGATACCTCACGTAACGTACTCAGGGCATATTTTTGAAATTGTACAGGAAGACCAACAAATTGATAATATGAACTTATACTGCTCTATTCAGTGAAAATCTTAATGATAGCCTTTCCTAAAGTGCCCATTTGGCATATTACGCATTTTGCGATACTGTTCTACCAGTAGACTAGACAGACACATAATTTGCCAAAGATTTTGGTTTTGTAGAAAATGCATTAGTGAGCATTGTATGATGGAAATTTGGCAAACTTTCATTTAACCGAAAGCAAAACTGAAGAGAAGAGAAACATGCTGGCAAAAGGAAAATGTTGTTTGCTTTACAGGATTACCCTGAGGGTTTCTACAACATTGTGCACAGTCCCAGGGAATTCAGTAGGGAACTTAATAAAATCAAATTTGCAATCGCTCTCATTTCGTTGAAAGCCATCCTAATAGGCAAATAATTCGTGAGCTAATTGCATTTGTTGAACTTACTCTTGGCTGGACGTGTCCACAATATACAACATGCAAATTCCTTTTGATGAAGATGCGAGCGAGCACCTGATCCTTAGCTAATCAGTGGGCCAACCTTTTTCAAGTCTTTGTCTTCACTAACTCGTTTTCTGTCAACGTGGTAATGGTAAGTAA
>JABASF010000193.1:0-56573 GCA_019776145.1 Harlomillsia oculata | reverse complement strand
AAAATATGTCAAAAAAGCTATGAAATATGCACGACATATGTCTATGTCGTTAAAGTCCGAAATATGTCGAAATATGTCAAAATATGTTGGTGTCAAAATGTCCCAAACCTCATAAAAGATAAAAACCCTAAGTATGGTGCTGACCCGAGGTCATTTGAAAAAGCCAAAAAAACATATGTTTTTCGTCTCTGCTAATAACTGAAACTGAATTCATTGGAAAATCTACAGTCTACTTTGATAGATTGACTACAGTAGCCACAAAAAGTTTATATAATTAGCATTCAACATTAAGAAAGTCTAACCCAAGTTGATAAGAAGAAAATCTGGGGCCACGACAGATCAGGTACAATTGTCGAGCCGTGTCCATGTTTGTGGCCCAAACAAACGGATACTTCGGTGTTGAAGTAGTCTGAAGACGCATCAAATCAGCACACCATTGATTGTTCCAAATGTTCTTTTCTATCCAAAATTCTTTATTGATTGCTAAAACGACCCAAATAATGAATGTAGAATATGGTTAGAAACAATAAAATACCTTGTGTGTAACAAGTACAGTATAAACGTATAGTACAAAATTTTATTCCATAAGTTTAAAGGACTAGAATTAATTTTTATACCCAAGATTTCCGATTGACATTTCCATGCTGATATTCCAAGCAACTTCAGCTCCAAAGTGACTAAACTTAGCCATTTCTTTGTTGTAATCTTCCAGTGCACTTTCGACGTTTTGATAATATTTTCTGGGTCCATGGGGTATGCCCACAATAGACGCACTCGAAACAATAGAGTTGAATGCACAAAGAAGAAAAATACGATACATTTCGGATTTGATCGTCATGCACGGCTCAATGAATAACTTTGAATGAAAAATTCCACGGAATTGGCTATAAGTTGAAGTATAATTGAAAAATATGTCTTCAATTTTGATTATATGCAAATGTTCTTCGCTAATGTAAAGCTACCTGGTAATCAAGCTTACTGACAGATTAGTGGAGACTTACAAAGTGATTTCGAATATACGAGAACAAAATGTATAGAAGATTGAACAGAATGGGGCAATGAGGGATAAAGCCAAGAATGTATAGGAAAAGGGGTCGTGTTTCTTCGTGACTCAGAGAAAGAGTAAAAGCCAGAAAGCGAGAAAGTGTGGGTCATCAACTATCACTATCACCAAACTGAATTTGTTCAGTTTAGAACTGTGGAATGGACGATGATGTCCCGTCGTGTGTCTTGTCAAGTCTGTGAAGTGAGTTGGCGTGGTAAAGTGAAATGAATTCATGGGATTGGTCCACCCAAAATGATCCAGTTTGATGGCTAGTAGAAGAGAAGAACATGGATGCTGACAGCCTCCAAAAAGTCCGTCTCGTCTGTATTAAACATCACTTTGTCCGTACAAGATTCAATTTGAAGCAAGCAATTCTCCAAAGTTTCATTTCACAGCAGGAGAAAGAAACCACATTATATTACAAGTTTCTGTACTAACACATTCACGCATGCTATGTTTGCATTCAGTTGTCCCTATTTTATACATTGTATTAGAACCTCCCCAACGAAAAGCTATAACAACATTGTGTGGGCTCAAACTCAGGAAATTTCAAATCCAACGACAAGATTTGGACGTGGTCTCACGTATTCAGTGGGTAGGTCGTTAGTTAGTGAAACAGGAAGCTTCATTTACAAAGGCAATTTGTATGTAATTGCTCATTCGATCATAACAACTTCATAACTTTGATACCTTCACTCTGCTCTGTGTGTACTTTCACTTGGTTTGCTCTTTTAGTTAATTTTTCTTTGAAAGTTACATTATTTGGAGACTCTGAGCAAACAAAAATGGTCTGCAAACTTTGCAAACTTGCTCAAACGCTCGCAGATCAAATGATATTTTCCTCTAATCAATGTTCAACTTCGATATGTATTACATTCATAGTCATAGCAGACATCAGAGAAGTTTCTCATAAATGAAGTAGCTCATGAAACGTACAACTCTGCTTACATGATTACTGACACTGGGATTCATACATCACTTAAAGTAGATTGATAATGTTAAAACGGAAAACTGGAGAATAATTACTTTTTAAGAAATCCCATCAAAATACCAAGGCTTGCTTTACCATTTTTCAAACTTTAGGAATAAAATTCTTTCAGATGTTTTCTTCTGGTAAATCGAGATACTTAAATACGCAATAATTACTAATGCAAGATTGTGCAGCCAATTTATGAGGAAGCCGACTTCAAAAAAGTTCAGTTACAAGTGAACCCATGCGAACAAAACTTACAAGTAAAAGAACACTCTTTCTGAGGCCAATCATCCCATCACTTTTTTCATTTCTCCATGGAAGCACATCCATGGAAGGCACAATTCTCATCATTCTCTTCCAACTCAATTGGCTTTCGAACTCAGAGAGTCAATTAATCCACCCACTGTCGCAAACGTCTGCTTGTTGTTGCTTTATTGCGAGTCGCTTGCTCCACTTATAGCTATTTTCTTTGAATCGTATTCACGTCATCATGTCCTTCTGATCTCCAATAAAGCAATGTGGTGTTATGTGCTGCTACTACCAATTTAATCTCACGGTTCTTGCAGATTCCTTCTTCTAATGTAATTCTATGGCGAATTGAATGTGGATCCAAGGCGTCAGTCACCCAATTTCATCATGGTAATGTAATGAAATGTAGCGATTAACGAGCCAATTTGTGTTCCAACTTCATTCCCGTCGACTTCGTTAGTAATCAACCTGAGTGATTTCATTGCATTGAGCTGAATCTTGCAAATGCCAAATCCTAAGATACCCTTGGAAATTCACAAGGAAAATCTAAAGGAAAATGTATATGTAGTTTTGTGGCCCTTATTATTCCGTATTCGTAGCAGGTGCGTTATTTATCATTTGCGAAATCGTTATTATTGTTTGTGACTTCTTTTTATTACCAAATTTATGACCAGATAATAAAGTTAAGGAAAATACATAACCTTTCAATTTAATGAAGTACATTTTTTGCAAAATCCAAAACATTTCAAGCACAAATTGACAATACCGTTTTAACTTTGCACACTAAAAGATTCGTCGCACCGTGCGGTTCTAATGTTAATTTTCAGAGAGGATACAAAGATTACACGAGGTATGATTACTTACACAAATGATATTTTTCATATGTGGTTAGTTTTACAAAGTAGACTGGATTTCACAGCATAGCATAACCAAACCACGTACCTTTTAATATAATCACGGCATGGAAAGAATTTAGTACAGTCACAACTCTTCTGATTTACTTTTTGTCTAGCCGACACAAAGGATTATTGTAAACCATTTGTAAATCCACCCGAGGACCAACTAAATCACGAATATTGTCAATTCCGTAGCGAATCATGGTTGGTCGTTCGAGAGACAAACCCCAAGCAATCACACGAACATCATCAGGCAATCCCATGGGTAATAACATTTCAGGTCTGAACATCCCAGAATTTCCAACCTCCACCCATTTCTTGAGACCTTCGTGAAAGGCAAATACTTCCATAGACGGTTCTGTGTACGGATTGTACGCTGGTTTGAAGCGAAGTTTGTCGATCCCGAGTCGGCGGAAGAATTCTGTCATAATGCCAGTGAGATGCCCAAGATTTAAATTTCGATCCGCTACAACTCCTTCCACTTGATGAAATTCTGCTAAATGTGTGGCATCCAATGTTTCATTTCTGAATACTCGATCAATCGAGAACATCTTTGTCGGTATGAATGGCTTGTTTTGTCCTACAAATGAAACCATTAAAATCAAACCCCTGGTTATTAATTAAACAAAATAATTGTTTATTGATATATACATTCCAAAATAATTCATCTTACCAATTGCATAAAGCAAACGGGCACTAATAGCCGTCGTGTGTGTTCGAAGCACATTTTTACGAGCCTCCTCGATCTTCCAATCAGATCCATACCCTTGAGACCCATAGTCACCTACAGAATGCACTTTCTGGACACGTTCCATGTAATCCTTTGGAAGATTATTGCAAGTACTAGGTCGTGACAGGAAGAAAGTGTCTTGTGCGTCACGGGCAGGATGCTTTTGAGGCACAAACAAGGCATCGAAATTCCAGAAGGAACTTTCAATGAAGCGATTCGTTTCCATTTCGGAAAATCCCATTTCCGACAAAATAGTTCGAAACTCCGTTCGTACCTAATAATACCCAATCAAATTAATGAAACTTAAATACTTATTAAATAACCTAAATTAAAGGGAAAAAAATTGCTCCTAACCTTCAAAAGAGGATGCAAATGTCCTGCTGACAATGGGGCTCCTAGAGCATTGAAATTGTACACCTTGAAAGATTTCTTTTCATATTCTCGATTGATCATGAGCTCAGGAGTGAGGTCTGTTTCCTGTTTGTCCACAGTGGTTTTGAACGCAGATCCTCGCCGAATAGTGTAATAGTTAACTGTCGTCATCGACATTAATTTACGTTTCTTCAATTCATTGGAAGTAGTCTTATCAACGTTGGATCCCGAATGAATAGAATCCAAAAGTTTCTTTGTCTGTTAACAAACATATGAAATTTGAGTCACTTAATTTCAAAATCATGAAAGTCAACTTCTAAAGTTAAATCCAAATCTTACATTATCTTCAATTTTGTCAACGATTCTAGTAATATTTGGAGCTCCACCGTCCTTGACAATCTTCACCCAACCACACTGTAAAGCCTTGTTCAATCCAATTTTTCCATTTGCACCCAGAATCTTCATTAGCTCAGTTTGAGAAATGCCTTGTGGACCAGCCGGTGTCGCGTTAAACACACATGCCTCATGACTTCCATTTTTCAAAATTTCCAGTCCTAAACATGTACAAAATACAAAAATACGATCCTAATCAATATATTTCGACACAATAATCATAACGCACTATATTACAAAAACGATCAATAATGCGGTAACAAGGACCAAGGATTTCATCATTCATAACAATAATGAAAAACGTAAAAGAGCTAAACATTTCGAACCAAAAATATGATCTAATTGTTTTCGAAACTTACCTTCTTCAGTCAATTCCGCTTTGACCTCTGACTTCTGCTCAGCTTCAATAAGGTCAGCATGGCTTTGAAGACTTTTGATTCCTCCAACAATCTTTTGATGGTCCACTTCAAACTCCTTAGCCAACTGGAGAGAATGGACACTCTCCGTATGAGCCAAATACAAAAGAATTCGTTCAGTGATTTCTCCACTCATTGTAAAATCACTACGAATGGAATTAATGGACTTAAAAATGACTTTTTTGAAAAAATCAATAAAGTTTTTTGTAAGCCGGTGACATACAAAAAAGACGAGCAGCTTGCACCAAAAACCCGTGCACTGAAACAAGTCACATTTACCGCAAGGAGAATGGTGCAAAAGGTGCAACTTGTAGTTAAAATGATCTTCTCTCGCCTCTCGAAAAGTCCCATTCAGTTGTTCAGTTCCAAAAGGAAGAGAATCTTACGTATTGTTCATACATTGCTCTTCTAAACACACTTACCAAGCATTTTAAATTATTTTTAAAAACTGTACATTTTCTCATTTTAAAACATCTTTTTACAACTTTAACTACTCGTCTGTGATTTTGAACTAGAAGGGCAGTCAAGTTGTTTGTGAACGGTCCTTTGCACTTGGAGGCGCTCATTGGAGGGAAAACGATATCCCATTGCACTTGCACGGGCCAAAACCGTCATTCCGTCTCGCCGTCTTCATGGTTGAACACGTTCACTTCGCTGCTTATCATCGGATGTTTAAAAAACTCTTTTTGTTACTATTTTGATCGAGAAAGGTAAGTACTATGTTTTAAGAATACATTTGTTTAGAATTAATTATTAATAATTTAGTGCTCAGTTGAATGGTTATGAATAGTCGGTGTTTCGAAGTGGGAAAGATTTTTTTCGCGGGGAAGGTTTTCCAGTCTAGTTTTCAATCAGATTTTACATATTTTTTTGGATTTTTAGTAAGTTTTGTGGGTATTGAACGATGTCTTTTGTGTTATTTAGAATTGTAAGACTGACAACAGTCTCACTGTTTGAACTATGCCTGTTCAAACGAGAGCTCGGACGGCCAAAGGTCAGTCGTCGTCTTCGGACAACGAAAAATCCCCCAGCAGGGTGATTCCCAAGTTTGTGAGTACGAAGAAGAAAACCGTTAAAAAGGTTGGGACTGTGTTAACGAGAATTCCACCTCATGTGAAGGAAACCATTTTGGATTCTGGATCTCGTAGAGGGTCACCAGTTAAGACGATTCAATCTCCAGGGTTTGGTGCGAAGCAAAAAATGTTGACTCATGACCCGCCGCCACCCGTTGCGAGCACGAGCTCAAAGTCAGAAGATGTAATTTCTCGCGTAACCGCTTCTTTGTCGTCCAATGATCCCACTGAAACGAATTTCACTGGCAGTTCTTCAGGATCCCCACCATTCTCAGTAGATAATGGAAAGAAGTTGGCTGCTACTTTATCCAAAGTCTTGGGAACTGTGGATGGCACATTGAAAGATCTTGATAAGGAAAAAGGGGTATGTCCAATTGACATGTTCAATGTTTGTTGCATGTTGCATAATTGGTATTATTTTGGAAACTGGAAAAGTTTATTTATATAATAATTATTGTTTAACTTGATCTATAGACATTAGTAAAATTCTTACAAGTCGAAGGGGACAAAGCTGTCAAACTGGCCATTGATTCGAAAAATTGTACTCGATTGCAAGCATTGGGACGTACTCCCATTGGCAAGGGTTATCGAATGCGTTTGAGAGGTAATATTTAACGATTAACTAATAATGAACTGGTTTCCTTAAAAATCTGTATCAGAGTTACTACATTTAGTTTGGTTATGATTTTCAGGGGATAGAGATAAATCAATTGCAACTTTGAAACATAAAAGGACGCCGTCTTTGATCGTAAAGCGGGTTTGTGAACATTCTTTTTATACCTCGTGTCATATTTCATTTCAAATTTCAGTAAGTCTTTTGTTATCTAACTGTTTTTTCCTTTAAATCAGAAATCCGTAGCGGTTCATGGGAAGAAGCTTGCTAAGCTTCAAGAATTAAAAAGTACAGAGGCGAATAAATTGTTGAACGACTCATTCTCAACAGGTATGCAATGGTTACGAATACGTAATATATAATATTATAATATTATATCTGATACTCGTATAGGTTTATTAGCTAGCTATACATAAGTATCAAATTTGGATATTACTTTAGTGTCTGTATCAAGTGGCTCACCGGATGGTTACGACAAGAAGAGAAAGAGATCTGAAGAAGCGTTGGTGCAGGACGTTCCGTGTGCTTTTAAATTTGAGGCTGAGCCTGATATGCCCGCAGACAAAAAATTGGTTCTTGATGTTAAGGCCATTGAAGAATTTGGTGAAAAAATACAAGCAGGGATCGTAGAACAAAATAATTTGGAAATTAATGAAAACGAGCCGATGCATTGCCGTTCTATGCAAGCGATCGACTCTGAACGAGAAAATGAACGAAATCAGCTAACTATTGCCATAATGAAGAAGGAGCACGAGAATAGTGCGATTATAGTAGAGGAGGTTGTAACTCCAGTAAACGTAACGCCAATAGCAATGGGAGAAATCGAAAACCAAGAGAGTGGTAAGGAAGCATTCCTCCTGGAACCAGATGAGGATGATGGTATGGACGACGTTGCAAATAAGCTAAACACGGAATCTGCTCCAAGTGAAGCCAATGTTGACAAACCTCCTCGTATTTCTGAGTTAGTCGATATGTTCAAACTTCGTCGTTCAAAATCTTTGACGACTGTTACTGCAGGAGACCGAACCTTCGTCAAGCCGACGCTTAGCACGGTGGCAGAGTCCGAGAGCCAGCGATCCTCTACCATGAACACCACGTACAATGTGGCTCAAACCGGTACACAACCAACTCCATATATCGAAGTTACAGGATCTTCCGCTTCAGCTCAGGAAAATGGTAATTATTGAAGCTGTTTGTATACTTTATCACCGGATTTTATTAACCTTGTTTTATTTTATTGTTTTGCAGATCGGGCCATTCGTAATGCTCATAACAACGTTACGTATGTGAAGCCACAAGCACAAATAGTTGGACAGTCGTCTTCTAGTTCCAGCGGCTCATCCATTAAATCTTCAACCAGCCAACCTTGCTTGCCAACAGTTGTTAAATCTAAGCCACAAGCGATGTTTGGTTCGTCTGTAAAACTTTATGAGCGGCAAGACGAAGCTGAACGAAGAAAGATGCAGTTGATTCATGAAAAACAGGATAACACTAAACGGTATATCCGTCTAGCACACTTCCTAATTTTTAGTGTTTGCATAAATTAATTTGACTACTTTATTTATCATAACAGTAAAAATGAAGAGTGGAAGAAAAAGGTGGACGCCAACAAACATAAAGTTGTGACAATTGTTCCCAAGAAGCGATCCCCTGTTGTAAAGCCGCCAGCAAAATTTGCAACTCCTGTGGCACCAGTTGCCGGCCCAAGTGGAATCACTACTGCTTTGAGCAAAGTATATCACTCTCTTATTGGCGTAAGGAAATTTCCTGGCATTTATTTATATTGATTCGTTTTTTGAATACACATAAATTATACTTTTAAATTTACTAGAAGAAACCAGCTACTCCAGAATGTGCACAACCACTAGAACGTGAAATTACACCAAATTTAAGCACCTACGATATCACGACTTATGAAGATTTTGACGAAGATCAGGGACATCGAGAGAATAAGAAAATTCCATCGTGGGCTACTGACCGTAAGTATTATAATATTCATTTAAATATCAAATCTGATACTTCAAATCGGATATCAAATTCTGCATATTACAAAGGCTCGGATTTTTGTAACTTTTATAATTTATTTTTAATTACAGCCAAAATCATTACTACTGGACTATTTTGTGGTATGATTAGTGCCCGATATCCCAACATGAATGAATTTCCTCCACCTCCTCGTGAACCACTTTACCCACCATCGGTATTTGTTCCAAATCGCCAGAATGTTCAAAAGAAGAAGTAAAACTACTAAAATTGCAACGGCGTTTATAATAATCGTGTTTAAGAGAAATAACGTTATCATTCAGTTTTCTCAAGGTAGTTCATACTAAGATTTAGCTTTATTACTAGTTTGTAAACGTCATCCTGAATTATTCTTTCTACAAGTATTAAGAATGGTTATACTGATTATTATTATACAATTGTCAATTGTACGTTTAAAAAATTATTATAGATTTTAAACTACAAACAATGTCTTTCTTTTAGTATTGTGTTTACACGTCGTGAATGAATTTGCAATTATAAGGTCTTAAATTTGGGTGCCAATTGTATTTGTAACTCTATATGTGTAATGAATAATAATAACTGTATGTAATCGAATAAAAATAACTCCGCTTTGAAGTGTCCAGTTTTATATGCTACCTATCGGAGCGCAATTTAAGTAACGGAAACGCACGATTTTAGGCTACTAATGACAATAAAGTGCCTTTGCATGCTTTTAATTATAGCGTTATTTAAAATTTTTGCATTTAGAATTGAATTTCGGTAATTGTGCGTACAGTTCCAACGATGTAATTGTTGTAATGTATTGTAATTTTACTACGACGAATCTGGCCAATTTAATCTCAATAGGAAACATTTTGTAAATTTCCATTTTTGTAACTTTTTCAACAGTCAAATAAATCGGTTTAGGAACTCATGTTATAATTTGATTACGATTTTCAAAAATCGCACATTATTTTTATTAGTATTGCTGAAAACTCAAGTTAGTATATTGCTAGTGTTAAGAGGGGTTGGAGTTAGAATTTAGCGTTCATCTTGCAAACTGACTAAAAGACATCATGGGAAATAGTTTAAGGCTAATTGAAATTCGCACGATACGCATTCATGTAAAAGTGCTCTAGTGTCATTGTCATTCACATGCGCTTTGTTGAACATCATTGTCTGTCTAGGCGAGGTTCACGGGGTTATTCTTGTCATTGCAATTGGTAAATTGCATTGTTGGTTTAATTACTGTGTTATCAAAAAGCTTTGTTTGATTGAGGATGAATTTATCTGGCCCTCTAGTAGTAGTAAGGTTGGGAAATTCGAGAGGTCGGTTTGAACTACACCAGAGCGAGTGTGTAGTTGTGAATCCAATGGATCCACAATCCACTTCCACACATACAAAGTTGTGTGAAGTGTGAATGTTCCTATGTTCCTCAAAGTTGCTATATTCTTCGTCGTTGTTTTTCCTCGTAGGAGAAGAACCTCTGCTTTTTCCTATACGAAACGATGATGATGATGATGATGACGTTGGATTGAATGGAGGAATGGTTGAACTGTGTGTCTGGTTTGGCTACTTTTGCTTCGTTTTTTGGCTGACTCGGCTGCTTGGTTTGGTTTGGCTCGCACAACACAACAGTCGAGTTACAGTTATGAGTTATCCTTTCCGATAAACATTCTTTTGAGAGTAGTGACTGCTGTTGCTGTTACGTTCATTCGGGTGACAGCTTGAATCAAAAATTTGACCTTGACCCAATCCCAATTGTAAAATAAATTGTAAAGTTGAGTTTGAGCCGTTAGTCTTAGTTTAGCTGTACGAAATGTCACAGCAAGGGAGTGAAGATGGGATGCTCATTGCGTCCAGTGATTCCTTTTGGGAGCCTAACAATTACAAAAGGTCAGTTTTTTTTTGTTTTTGATGCACTTGTGCTGTTTTGGTCATTGATTTCATTATGTAATTCAAACGTTTAATGTAGGTTTTAGTTTTTGAATTTTTTTTGTGAGAGACGTATTAATGCGTCGGTAGTTGTTTATAGTAGGTAGGGCTATAGTGTACGGTCTATACCGTCTATATACGGCTTGTCAAAGTTGACAGTTTGTAAGATAATGTGGGATTTGTATTGTGTTTTGTGTAGAACTACAAAAAGAATTGAAGATGGGTATAAACTATGCAACGACCTGATCACTCTAGTTCAAGAACGAGCGGAAATTGAGAAAATGTATGCTCGGAGTTTAAAAACATGGTCAAAAAAGTGGGCAGAAGTGATTGAGAAAGGTCCTGAATACGGGACGACGGAAGCAGCTTGGAAAGGTGTTTTGGTCGAGGCGGACAGAATAGGAGAACTTCATACAAATATTCAAGATGACCTGAAAAATGATGTCATTGGTCAAATTAGAACGTGGCAGAAAGATACATTCCACAAAAACGTGATGAATTTGAAGGAAAGGAAGGAAATGGACGATGCGTTCAAGAAGGCTCAAAAACCATGGGCCAAAGTTTTGAGCAAAGTGGACAAAGCAAGGGCGGATTACCATAATGCTTGTAAAAATGAGAAAACAGCTTTGAATCAAGAACGGAATGCATCAAGTGATTCGTCTCTTTCTCCTGATCAAGTCAAAAAATTGCAAGATCGTGTAGCGAAAAGTAAGGAAGAAGTACAGAAGACCCGAGACAAATATGATACAGCTCTTATAGAGATCGGTGGTTACAACCCAAAATACATTGAGGACATGAGGGAAGTTTTCGACAAGTGCCAAGATATGGAGGCCAAGCGGCTCAAGTTTTTCAAAGAAGCAATGTTCTCGCTTCAAAAATGTATTAACATCTCGGCTAAACCTCAATTGTCATGTATTTATGAAGAATTTCATCATACGATCAATAATGCAGACCATATGAAGGACTTGAAATGGTGGTCCAATAACCATGGAGTCAATATGGCAATGAATTGGCCCACGTTTGAGGATTACTCAGAGGAATTTAGAGATATAACAAAAGGCAGAATCAGGGATAGCGTTCCAACTGGAGGGATTACTCTGCTCACTCAAAAACCTGTGTCGGACGACCTCCCCGCCGGAGGACATCAAGAACCACAGGTTATTTCTACCAAGTCGATGTCGAATAAATCAAAGGCTAATGGAAATGATTCGAAGAAAGGAAAATCAGAAACCAGTGGAAAGGACGACAACAAGACAAATGGAGGAGAGCGAGGAAATCCATTCGAAGAAGAAGAATGGGATGAGTATTCCAACAATGAAGGCGCCCTCGTTGACCGTGGAGAACCGGGTGTCCCTGTAAGAGCATTGTACGACTATGACGGGGCGGAAGAAGATGAGCTAACATTTAAGCAAGGGGAAGTTTTTGAAAAGTTAGAGGATGAAGATGAGCAAGGCTGGTGTAAAGGAAGGAAGGATGGTCGCGTGGGTCTTTACCCTGCAAACTACGTGCAAGTTGTGGAGTAAATTTACAGCCTTTTTTCACCCTCACGTGAACTTTGTGGATTTCGGTTTGGATTCAGTCTATTCAGTATTCATCACCAGTTTTCAAACTCTGGAGTCCCAAGCGTCCTCTCAATTAGTATTCTTTCTGTATTATCCTGTATAACGAAATGGTATTTCCTTAAATTAGGTAGTATTTCACCTGTCCATGTCCACAATTATTCTGGAGAAACATAATCAACTGTAGCAGGGTATACAAAATATAGTATCAACTACAAAATTTGTTAACGATTGTCGTCGATAATTTTGTTTGATAATTTGTTTTGTATTTAAGAATGTATTCCCGTAGTATCATTGAAACTTACTACGACCTTCGTTAACAAAGCTACCTGTTCCTGCCCGGTCGTTTTTAGTAGCATGTTACCCTTTGAGGTTGATTTTAGTAGAAATTATTAGTAGTACGAAACTAATAGTAGTAAATGAATTATTGTATTAGTAAGCAACGCATATGTATTTATCAAGTATTTGATTCGAAATTTGCAGTATGATCATTAGGTATTATATTTAATAAATTAAAGTTGAGCCAGTTTTTCTTCAAGGGGACGAAAAGGTAGTAAATGCGCGATTATAACGTAGAAAGATTGTATTAGTTACTAGAGAGATCTATATTGTATAATCGACGAAATCTGTCTGTCTACACACTTGGAATTGGAACATTATTATAAGATTTTGTACGCCACGTTGCGCGGGGTACAAAGTCACTAAGAGAAAAGTCCATTTATTTGCGGAACTCGAAAAAAGTGATAGAGGAAACGCGCCCATGTGTACGAAAAATTTTATCCGTAGTGCGTACCAAAGAATATTTGCAAAACAAAGTAAATAATGGGAATGACTGAAATAGCGGCTCCATTGTCGACTAAATATGGAATAACACTAACTAAGCTACTACTATATATTATTATCTCTGCGATTTTATCTCATCAGAAAGGACAATAGACTCGCTGCAGTTTGAACAACAGAAAGTTTCAAGTTAATGATGTTCCAAGAAGGAATGTAAACCAGTTAAAAACAACGTTAACTAAATAACTAAAAGTAGTAACGCCATACGTACGCTGTTACATGCAAAATTATACCTTATGACTTTGAATGGATCTGAGAAGAAATTCAAAATACACAGTACTACAGTTGTCGTTACGTACGTACATCATTAATCATTAACTCCGCAATTGTATTTCTAATTGTGCGTAGTAGAAAACTAATATTTACATTACTCAAGAAATACATGGTTTCTCATGTATAATTGGCCCAAGTCGTAAACTATTAAAAATACAATAATAACAGATAAACGTACGCCTCTCTATGAGCCAGCAAGCGTGCAACACTGAATTTGAAAAACACACTGAAAATTTGCAATAGCCAATAGCAATTGCATGATGTAAAGATGTAATATATTTAGTAAATAGCTAAATTAATGTTCCACAATGCAATGCTTCGCTTATTTTAATAAATAATACTGTGCAGAAATTCAATAGAAACTAACTGTGTTTGATTGCATTAATTTTTTTTGAGTGCATTACCTAATAATTAAATAAATGATAATGAAAGCTCAAAAACATTCTTAAACTTCTTTAGAGGCACCGGCGGACTGCCCGTGTCTTTATAGTTTATTGCTCTGTTCTTTATATATCAACTTGAGTATAGTCCGATATACAACATTTAGTTTTTTTTAGTATTGCAATTTGTATGAGCAAAGCTGGTTTCGAACATTTTTAATACGTAATAAGAAGTTATTACATAGTCATAACCAATAATATAACAAATAATGTACCAACGTGTCATAATTTTCGTAGTGGTACATTAATAAAGCAATCTGAATAAACCGAGATGCGGTTACCAGGCCCAGTAATGGAAATGCGAACAAGCAAGCTAAAATAATACTTATCAACGTAGCAAAAGCGTTACAACTTAATTTAGTAATAACGCTTTCATTCGACAACAATCAATAAAAATCATTTTATAAAACTGTGATTACAATGCACCTTATGCTTTAGGTTACAGATAATACGTAGTATTGTTAAACGGTACACAGGATAAATATTCAAATTAACGTGCTAACTAAAATCGTAACTAAAAATACATCACCAACGACGATAAGTTATAGAATAAAAGTGAATTGGTTTATATATTTTGTGGTCGCTAATGAATTGAAGCAAACACGAATGTACTATTACGTTCATATCATGAGTTGATACGTATTCCATTTAGGTTTAAAAAACATACTAATTATTACATAATAAGGTCTATAAATCCTCGTTATACTTCACATTTCATAATTACTTTAATTATTATATGTCTATATAAGTGCAAAATAATAATATTGAGCGATGAGTCGATATGAAGCACCATTACGTATAATTATTATCGTTATTGTTATAGTATATTAATTCTATAAAAAAACATTTTTGACGACGACACGATGCGACGACGATGACATTACAATAATTTGTTTTTTTATCAACGTGACAATCACGAGGCACTCAAGCCAACATGGAACATTTAGAGGCAAAAATTGCACACGTGTATAGTGTTTCATTATTTAACTAGGAGGTAGTTATTTACATTCGACATTATTTTGTTTGTCATTATTTCATTGTAGTATAATAGTACACTTTAGAAAAGTTCTATAAAGATTAAGATTAGAATACAATAACAACCTTTAACGTCAAACGATCCCTTTGAGTTTGTGCGTGTAGTCAAGAGTTTGACATGCTTTTATAGTAAACCATGTTCGTCTTTCATTAATGTCACTGCAGCCAAAACAAACAAAATACTTTCTTTTCAGATTGAGGGTATCGAAAGTGCCCTTTTGAGATCGCTTCAAAATCTCTTTTACTATTGAAACGAGAAAGTCTACTTGATCATACAATGCTAATAAGTTAAATGAAAATTATAACACTGATGAGGAATAAAATGAGTTCAGTTGACTTGACATGAAAGATAGAGGCAACCGGAGACTAAAACTGGTACAATTATTTATGATTGTACGAAAGTAACGTTTGTTACAAATGTTGTTACAACTGGAACGGAGCACTTTTGCCAGATCTTTTGTTAAAGGTTCTCCCAGTTACGAATATTTTACATCATGAATCATGAATGATGATGTATGAGGCACTTGAAATTAGATGGTTGAATTGGGACTACTGTCTTCTGTTCCAGTTGTAATTTGCTTATTGATGATACCGTTTTGTGGAATATACCCGCTTTTTCAAAATTGATTTTATTTTATGTTAATATTTTCATGAATGAGAATGGTATTCTTATAGTTGGATCTTGGATGGCTGGATCTTAACTCCGGAAATTAGTTATTCCACTAACACTAAAGAGTATCATTAACAGCTTCAACCGTTTTAATACCACATTGCTGGTGTTATTGTCTAGTACGTATCTCCGTTGCGCTAATTAGAATACAAAGATATTTAAATACTGAGCTGATGTGAATTATAGATTTGTATGAACCGTATTTCTTTGTCGTTGTGCTTGTCAAGAAATCAAGCAGGAACGTCGTCTAATTGGGAGCATGCGAATACGATTAGGTTAACTCATTTTGTACCATCAATTTCAGCAGTTGCGTTTTTGAGAATCAGGTGGGAAAAGGGAAATCCTTATACAGGAGTGAGACTATAAAACTTTTCAAACTACAACGTTAATGTTAATACGCTTAAATTCAAACCCAATTTGAAATCTGATACTTGAAAATAGATAAAATCATTGGCAGGTTTCGTAATCTGGAATATGTATGGGAGAAAAACAACATCAGTTAGCAGGTGATTAGCGAAACCCGAATTTCTCTTGCTCTCGTTTCTCGTATTACACATAGATCATAGCAAATGACACTGAAGACGAATTTGTTGTTAAGTTCATAAAGAGTGCGCAGATTGTTTCCTTTGTAAACCTACAATAATATATTGTTCAAGTTTGGAGCATTTCAATCGCCGCCTTCCAAGGCAAAGCAGAACGTTTTGAATAAGGTCATCAAACAACACAGCAATCCTCCTACGTACAGATACAAACTTCATATCATGCATGTTAAATTTGTGGTTTTCGTGCCAAACAATTCCGATAACCGGGAGGATAACCGGTGAAAACCCGATAGTCTGTTCTTAAAAGGCAAGAGAGGACACAGTGTTTACGGTGTTTACGAAGTTCACCTTAAACGAAACGCCCAGCTTAGCCTATTTCCAACCCGAATGGAAGCTAAAACTCAAGCCCTTATTCAGGCCTTTTTGTTTATCTAATTAATCCGATGTACGGTTTCGTTTACCTGCTACTGGTAACGTATAACAATCTATAACGTATTTGTAATTTGTACTCAGAATGTTTCATTATTTCCTGAAATTGGGTGTTTCTATTTCACGGTTCCTCTTCATGTAATCCAAATCTTCCGATAGCATCGTCCGAAAGTTGACGTCCGACTGTAAAAATTACATGCATTCAAAGTTAATTTCTCAAAAATACCAAGGTACATAAAATAAAACGACATATTATTGTCAATAATTTATACAAGTTCACTCACATCGGCTGCAATATTATTTATTCTTTCCGGATTATCTAACGTGTTCAAAAGACTGCTCAAAGAAAGCTGTGTTTCCAAAAAATACGAAAACGTTAATCACTGTACATGTACAGGAGCTGTGCTCCAACCGAGAGCACGGTAAATTTAACATTGAATGATGCATTTAGTATTGAGCTTACATCAGCAGTCATCCACTGCGGATCCGAGAGTGAAAGTAGCGGGGTTTGATCACTGTCGAGTGAGAGTAGCTGTGTTGATGGAGGACTGCGGCTATTGCTGAAACAGTCCAGAGTGGCTTTCTTTGGTGTGTCCAAGACGTCTTCGCTTCGGTTAAGGAAACAAAACGACTTCGGTCTCGGTGATGTGCGTCCGCTGTCTTTCGATAACCCTATTTAAAGAAATACATTACACCTGTGTTAGGCCAAATTTATGCATATGGAACGTTATAATCGCATAAATCTAATCATTGAATTGCATACCTAAGCTGCTATTAGAATTCTCGAAATCCGAATTAAGAAATTTATCAAGTGGAGAGCGAAAGCATTTTGCTGACTCTGGTAACGACACGTCCATGAACGACGACAGGCTTATATTACTTTCTATATCAACTCCTTGCTTGCCCTCGGACTTCATCAAACTTCTAAAATCACTAGAGGACTGAGAGTTTGTAGTCAGCTCATCAAGCGATTCTTCAAGTAGCATATTTCCAATTCGCTGGGACCTCGTCGACAGCATTTCAAAAGAATGAGTAGGGTTATTCACAGCATCATGGCTCACGTCCTGTCCCGGTGCACTATTTGCAGAACTTGGTGCCTCCGTTGTGGGTGTGGTCATAATCGCATCCGATATATGAATTAGTGACGCACCTGAAAACATGAAATTATGTAAGCATTTACAAATAAACGGCACTAGCATAGTATATATAAATTATAAATCCTACCTAGAGAAACTGCAGTTGCTGTCGCGCCCGGTACAACCGGATTAAGTGGTACTTGAACCGGTGTGATTGGAAGAACAGGACGCAAGAAGACACTGGCGGTCATCCCCTTCGGTAGCAATGGTCTTGGAATCACTACTCTTTTACAGTGCGATTTCCTACCAAGACGTCGATTTCCTTTTGGCAAGTCCACGAAAGGCTTCGGAGGAGTTAATTTACCTTCCGGACTGCTTGTGTCAGAAGCCGGAAGAATTTTAACACATGGCTTTTGAAAAGGTTCCTTATTTTTGAACGAGGTAATGGTTTCCCCATCTTGTAAAGTATGAAGTGCAACAGATACTGCTGTCCCAACTTTAACAAGCGAACTATCCATTTCGAGATTAGGGCTTGCATACGAGGACGGTGTAGTTGAGGCACAGGAAACAGCAGTCGAAGTTTGTCCAGATACAACAGCTGGACTGTCGCTCACTGCGCTCAAGGAGTTTGCAACGACAACTGGACAGCTTGTGATTGCCAAGTTCGCTATCGAGTGCCCCATTGCGTTTGTATCTGTTGTGGCAGTTAATGCTGGATTAGCGTCACTTGTACCATTTGGAAGCCCGGAATTCTCCAATGAGATATCTAATCTAGACACCGAAACAATTGGATTCATAACAACTGTGCGTAAAGTTGCAGGTTTCGCGGCCAAAACCGGATATGTAGTAGATGAAGTCGTCAGCGAATGTAGAGGCAATGACGGTGATGAAATGACTGGGATAGACACAGTCGTAAACAATGGGACACCGGGAGAGGGATTAATTTCTGATGCAGTGACATTTGTAGCCACTGAATCAACTTTTGGCCGCTGTTGCGACAGCAAAGTGCAATTGTTATTATGAAGAGACGTTTCATTTTTGTGCCCGCAGTTCATGCATGTTACAGAATATGACGATGATAGTGACTTGGATCTGGCCGTCTTTTTCTTCTTTAACATTCGTGCCATTGAAATCAATCGATCTAACATTTGGTACGTAGTTGCACGTTCTTGTTCTTCATTTTCTTCTACGTTTTCCCAGTTGTACTCAAAACATAATCTTTCACATTGTCCAAGCTAAAATATAAAGAAACCATTTTACAAATTAAACATTACATGCGCGATCAAATACTAAAGAGACTCAAAAAAGAAACACATACCATAAGGTACAATTCCCCAACGGTCATGGCACCAGCTTCCAGAGCAGTCCAACCACGCTGGACAACATCGTCATCCCAAATGTGGGAAACAAACTCCTCTGCTTCAGCCGATTTTGAACCAGCTTGATGATTATTCAGATTGGGACCACAATCGTCTGCATTATCTAAGTCGTCATTATCATTATCATCTGTTTCTGTTGCAGGATTAACGTTGTCGTTGTTGAATCCTCCTGGAGATGAACAAATAAATGCAGAAGTTGGAACCGGAGAGTTATCACTAAAAACATCACTGTCTCCATTTGAACCCAATTTCCTTAGATAAGTCCTCAAAGAAATTCGGGTCGGGGGCTGATCTTCAGGAGAACTTCGAGCACTTGACGAGGGTGGAGGAGTTCCCTTTTGGCAATTATTTAAGTCTGCAGAACACGGAGGATCTTGGCAATCAGCATCACTAACATCTGCTTCTAGGACCGAGTCGGTTGCTTCATTTCCATTCAAAGAACCGGAAGCTCCCGAACCAAACCCATCATGACAGTGTAACTGTTTCCGTTTCCGTTTTAATTTCTTCGATCGCAGTTCTGACTCTTCTCGTTCACGATGTAAAACATTTTCAGTGTATGACCGTAACGAAATTTTGGCAGCATTTGTTGCTTCAGACACTTTAAACAGTGGAAGGTGCAATTCCCGCTTTTCTACTGGAATGAACCGCATTCGAGGAATGGGTTTTCCCCATAGCGTGTGCGACAGCTCCTGTTTCTAAGCATAATAAGGTTCGGTATAAATCATTTGAAAACTGTAGCATTGATGCTGCACAATGACTCAGTACACTTACCATTTTTTCACTCGGACTCCTCCAACGCTCTTCAAAAAACTGAATAATTGAAGCAAGAGTTTTCTGTAAAGGCACAAACACTTTGACTCTAGGATTGTGCGACACGCGCTGAACTGTCGTCCAAGCTTGTTCATCCCGGGGAATAATTTCCAGTTCAATTTTACATGGCATGCGAAACTGCTCCGTGTCATCCACACGATTTAGTCTTTTCAGAGCCCGACACAAAGGAGTTTTAATTCGGCAAGTCTTTCCACGAACTTTGATTGTCGTTGTCCCCTTTTCCATTAACTCGCTTAACTTTACGGCCGATTTCTGATTGAGTACCCGTTGTTTTTTGCGTAATTCGCCATAATTTACTAGTCCATACAATTCCTGAAACGCCTTCTTCATATCTATAAAGAAATTCACATTCAAATTAGAATTACAAACAATTCAAAGATATTGACAACGCAAATCAAGAAACATACCCTTTGGAAACTGAAGATACTGCGAAATTTTGTTCCATGTTCTATAGTAAAAATGACGAACTTGGTCCTTGTTTTTAGAAACAAATTGAACACACTGACCAGCTTTGTTCCTTGTTTTCAATTTGTTCGCTATATAATTTTGAATCGCATCGAAATCCTTCCCATACTCATTCAATGCTTCAAAAAATAGCTTCTTATCATCTTGACTCCATAGTTCCCAATTGCGTTTCTTTCGCTTTTCTTCTGACCCAACTTGTAAGCAGGAATTACTACTCGCGTTGTTGTTGTATTGCTCAAAATGTACTGGGGGAAGGCACACTTCTTCTGTCGTTTGTACCCCCAAAAATAATGGTCGTACATATTTTGGAACACAAATTTGAGACAAGCCACTACTTGCTGCTGTGCACCCAACTTCTGGAACCGTTTGTTTGCTAGGCGATGATTCCCGACGTAGTTTCTCTTGTTTCTCTTGAACACGAGCACTGCATCTCACACCTACAAAACCAAAACACAACAGTCAAATACAATCGTCAAGGAGTACAATCAAAAGGAGATCATGGATTCTCCACAATCTGACAATTTGTCTTACAAAAGGTGAAATGTGCAAATGATTGATCTCACCATTAGGGATATTGCCTTTGAGAACGCTTAGGTTTTCCAATTCCATTTCCTCCTGACTGTCACAGTCGTCACTACCAAATCAAACCCAATCAACTTTATCAAGCGTCATCCTAAGAAATCAAAAACATTTTAAAATGCGCAAAATATTTTACCTTTTTCTTGCACTTGAATCATCTGTTTTTGAAAAGCTTCCACTCCGTTTCCGTTTGCCCATAATTCACCTCACCTTCATGTTGCCACTGAATGGTTGTCACCATTCATTCCGTAATTCTGTAGGTTCAACAAGTCCGAAAACCCATAATGGCCATTTTAAAGGACTGAAAACAATAACGCATATAACTTGAGTCAGTCAAGATGTTTGAATCAGTCATCTTGATTCAAAAACAATATCAATGCCAAATTATCACAAAACGTAAATAAAATTAAGCTCAATTGTAAACATTATAGTAAACTGTAGTAAGCATGCAATATAGTTACGAAATGTCAATGACATTACAAAACTTCACGAAGTTGACAATCATGATTTTTTACGCGTACTATCTTCTTCAAGCACCTAATTCCTACTAAATAAATGAGCACATTAATTTCAGCAATCCCCGTTACATTGAATTCAGTGATGCATTTCACGATGCAATGGATTCAATAACACTAAATGAAAGAATTACAGCGCAATGCAGCGCAATAAACTTGAAACATGTTCAACAAACGTTTTTGGGTGTACAAGTGTACACTCTGCTGAATAACGTTCAAAAACCATTAAAAACTGTGAGCATACAAATGAAATGAAAGCATATTAAGTGACACTTACTTTTGAACATTAATAGATAAGGTCCCGTGCTGAATATTAAAGGTTTCCACGAACTTTCCCTTAAAATATATATAAAAACACTACCCGAATAGAATGAAATCACACAACGCAACTCGATATACGAATTCCATTTGGTTTTGTTTTGAAAATTAAGGCTTGTCAAGTATTACTTGTTCAATCCGAAATTAATACAAGAAACGAAAACGAATGACAAATGGTTTCAAGGCACGCATTTTATCGTGTTCTAAAGGGTTTTGTTTCGATGCACCTTCTGTTTTGTTGAATAGTTTGATATTCTTCTGGTACTTCTATCCTTCATTTTGAACAAACTAAAACCAAAGGAAAAAATCCGAAAAGATCTTTTCTGGCACACACACACAACAGACGAAGAATCCAAAAATTTGAGAGCGCAGATGTTGTTGACTCGATCGGAATAGAAGGTCGTTTCAACCTCACAAAACTGCTGGCTGTTGGAAAGAGAGAAAACTCGAGTCGCTTCGAAGTTGCAAGCGATTTTCAGAAGAGAGCACTCATCAAACTCTAAGTTTTTCAAAACGTTACTTTTTCGAAAAGGTTTCAAAACGGTTACATTATCCAGTAAGTGCCCATGTGCCGATGTGCCTCCTTAGTCCGTACTTACATACTTTCTCTCAGAAAAATATGCTCATGGTAATTGTCCTTAATATCTTTCACTACGTTTTCATTAGGTTCGATTTGTAATGAACTGTAAAAATCCACCGAATTTCCTTGGTGCAGCTTGAATTGTCATTTGTCATGTCACCAAAATTGTAATAGGGCACACAAAACCATATGCAATGATAATCATCTTAGTACTTAGGTCACAGAGGTCATTTGACATCTATATGTGTTATTGCGTTTCACGGTTTTACGCTTCCATCCAGCCTCGTGTTACATGCAACCTGCCATTTGGTCTCTCTGTAACTTTTTTTTAGGCACAACATGGTGTGCCTTAGTATTTTGAAAATAATGTTAATTGTATAGGTAAGTGTAGCAGTAATCTTTACGAATTTTTACGTGAGTTCATGTATAAACTATCAACTCAAAAATCTAAAGTTAAATTAAGCCAACATTTTTATGAATCTTCAATCTTCCACGACTTTATAAAACTCAGTCAGTTCGGCATAGACGCAAGGACGCAAGTATGGGCAAACTTGAGACTGAACGCGTTTGCCGTTTGCTGGTTTGCTATATGTTGAGTTGCGTTGTTGCCTACTACAAAATACAATGCAAATTTTATTTTATGAGTCATTAATTGTTGATTTATTAAACTTTTTAGTACCAAGAGTTATTTTTAATTGATTTCAAGAGGAAGGAAAAACGATTCGCATGCCTTTCCTTTAAACTTTGAATTATAGTTGGATAGGATAGGTCAAAATGGTAATTGCGGTATTTATTAGACATATAAAATAAAAATTTAGTGTGTGCATAATTGCCTAGCGTAGAAACGTCGTGGACCGTCACGTTTCACACTTGGCCTGATTCCATACGATAGTTTTTAACAGTAAAAATGATTCTTGAAGCGGGATATAATCATGCTTATTTATATCAACTGTGCTGCAAACGCACTACGTACTTCACGTATGTGGAAGTAATTATCTATGCATTTAAGTAATAATGTTAGTCCATATGTTAAACTCCTTAGTGAAAGCAGACAAGGTTGTTTTTTCTCTTTCCTTTTTGTTTACTTCCAATAATGCAAATGCGTTGTAGAATTTTTACATCCACAATAAAATAGTGGTAAAATTCGTTCCATATAATCGAATAATAATAGTAGCAAGTAGTAACTCGATAACTCGATTATTGCGTTCTTAAATATACATTTTTTAAAACCAAAGTTTAAGTTTAAGGTTGTAAGTCTTGTAATCTTGTATCTTTTTGCACGTACATAAACTAATATGATCCAATATATGTACAAACGTGAATCGTATATAGATACCAATGGTAATCTATGAAATGATCTTTTGTTTACAATTTACACTAACTTTTTCTTCATTACTATTCCAAAGTGTGTACAAAATCCTAATTGGGGTGCTGTAAGACATTCAATGGGTACCAAAGTAACAATTAACAATCCAGTGTATTTTGTCTTGTAGGGTTGGACTTTTAGTGCTCAGCTCAGAAGTGCCTGTAACTACACGATTCGATTTCTTACTATTCATTTAGAGTAATAATTGGTTGTGAGTATGATGTGTATATGAAGTGATGACGGATCCTGTTTGAGTAGCAGAAATGATTAATGTGCTACATTTATTATATTTTATTATTATGATAGTTTTAGTCGCTTTTTTCTTGAAAAAATCTCTTGTGAAGGAGGAGTTTTTGTCTTTAGCAAAGTGAGAAGGCCAAAATGTGAAATTTTTGAGTTCTCTCTGGTGCACTGCTCTCTTTTCACGCTGTCATCAACCATCACAATTAAGGTGTTTGCACGTAGAATAGGTAATGTTCTTATTGGTAAGTACACTAGTACATGTGTATGTATATACAACAAAAACGTGAGCTTCTTCAACACAAAAGCATAATAGAAGAAGTCTGAGTTTGGTGAATGAACAACACATATGATGCGAGTTTTTGCTCTTCACAGACTCAAAAAGCCAAAAACTGTGTTTGTGTTAGCCTTTGAGAGTTTACCTGAACCGACAAACTTAGGGGTATTGTGTGACTCACTTGACGCCTCTCTTCTCGAATCTCAACTGACTTTTCAACTTCAACATTTGGCTTCTGGCCACTCGGCAGTCGCCAGTTGCTCCCGAGATCTTCAATCCAACACTTTTATTACACAAGTATCATAACAAAAACAAAGTTTACTTCTCAATTTTCCATAAACTTGTGCTATGAAAAAGTGTCGGCATTTGAACACCATTGCAGTATTAATTTAGTTTTTTTTAGGAGTGAATCTGATAGACCGCATTGACTTAGGAGATTCTCGTGAAGTGAGTCGAATTTTATACTGGTGATTGTTTTTAGCTATAAATTATCCATGATTTCATTCATTGTTGTGTGTATTCAAATACAACGTCTTGTCGAACTTTGCTCTTCCCTCCAAACAGCCCAATAATCTCAAGTTGGTATAAATATGGTTTGTGTTTTGCATGCTTGACGGGTTTTGCAGTCTTTTTTTAACTAGAAATACTAGTACAATAGTTTCGACTCGACTCGTATGTGTGTGTGTGTTTGGCGAGAATCCCATCAGTGCATTTTACAATCTCCTTATTATACTGCTGAAAACATAAAAACCATGGATCAAGACTCACTTTTGACCTTAACTTTAACAACTTACAATACTTTTTTGCATTGGATTTGAACAAAACGTCAAATGATAACAGCCCATGTTTTGGTTTTGTCTACAAATTAAATAGTAGATGAATCTCATTTTGAAACAGTTTTGTACCAGATAAATGGAATTATTATGGACAGTTCACGTTACCCCGAATGGAAAATGAGCTTTGTCAAGGTTGTGGCGTCATTGAGCTAAAACAGAAGTAAGGGAAGGGAAACCCGACTTTGGGTTTCTGAGGATGAGAATGGGTGCCAAGGACGTATTTGCTAATCCTCAACTTGTGACGACTAAGGTGAATAGTCCCGTCGGCGCAGTGAGACTCGGAGATAACAATGACTCTGTAGTCAAATTCAACAATAATAAGTCGACCAGTGCGTCAATGACAGCAACGTCGACGACGACAACAACAACGGCTGATTCTGTTGTTCCTCATCCTCCTGTTCAGAGACAAAAATGTACAGTGGACGTGCCGACTTGCATGGACGAAGAGTGGCATCAAAAGTACGCCTTCATCATCGGCCTGTTTCGCAAACCTCATGCACTTTTAGTCAAAACGTCTTTGTCCCGGGAGAGAGACAAGTTGACACAAAAGCTCAATGCTTATAGACTGGAACGGGATTTTGTTCGCAATAACAGCGTCGCCGCAAATCTCCACAACGGGTTAGACCATTTTTTTGTATTAACATTCTTTTTTTATGTTCATTCAATTCCTTTAAAATGTATGAAAATCATCATCACCATCAGACCAAAATCATCATAATCATAATCATCACCTTTTTCTTATTCAATTGTTACCGTAATATTGTTGCGGCGGGAGTGAAAAACGATGAGTACCGAGTAGTTTAGTACGTGACCCGCTGGCAACGATGTAGTAATGCAACGACGACAGACGTGATAGAATTACAAGTACAATACAGGCTTGAAGATCATTTTTGGCATTTAAGTTAAAGTATTTGGCGATGCTCCTGCAAAGCCCATTTTTCGACATATAATGATATAACATAAGGTAATTTGAGTGGTGAAGCGTGGTGCTATATTATCTCATTGTTACTGTTACAAAGTGACCAAATGTTGACATTTTGTAGTTTGAATTGTTCAATTGTATAAAAATAAGTATAACTTTAGTGGGATGAATTCAAAGGAAAGAACAAGAAATGAAATTTTTCATATTTTGATTCGGTGAGTTGGTTTCTTGTGTGTCGTTTTTTAAGGAAAGTAAAGTAGTATGTGCACTCTATGACTGCTTTTGTGTGTCACTATTGATGAGGTGGTCCTGTAAACTTCACCGCATTCCAAAGAACCATTCGTTAACTTAGGGTTAGGGTTAACTGCGTGACAACTGACAACCTTCATGAGCGGATGCGTATGACTGCATCTCCTCAAAGTCTTGTCATCGTCACTTGCCACAACTCAAGTGATTACTGAAAGTCTTATTATACGAGAATGTTAAAATGTTAATGCAATTGCATGGTCTCAAGAAAATGGCAATGAGAATTTTTGAGTACTCACGAGACAAAATGAGTATTCATTTTGAACATAATGTAAAATATATAGTAATAGGGATATGAATGCAGGCAAATCTGTCGTGAGCACGTGAGGAAAGATCAAAGTTGGCGATGAGATTTCTAACCATATTTTAAAGCATAGTGGTTGTGAATAAGTGTTGGTTGAGTAAGTTCATGGTTTTTTTTGGACACAGAAAACAATAGTGAAACATTATGGTCATTAACATTCTCGCATGCTATTGCATAGTATGCTAGATTTTATATGAGTATCATAAATGCCGTGTAATGCAATGCCGTACCTTGGTACAGCACAAGTTATAGGGTCCTTTAGAGGTTTAGCATTTAATAGAAGTACCTAATGAAAATTACTATTTAGTTTATGGTAATATCATCGCCGTTAATAAAGATAGAGTTTTTCATAATTGCAGACTGAATGTTAGTCCCTTTTTCTGCCGAATGAATTCTGAAACTATTACTCCTTGACACTGCATGGCAAGGAAAGGCATTTCTTAAATAGCAGCACGTCATGTCCAACATGATTTTACGACAGTAAAAACACTGTCGTCGTGTCACCGTTGCACATTGCATTGGGTCAAGGTGGGCTTCACTAAGGTTTGAACCCTACACAACGAACAAATGCACAACACTTCAATTCCACGTTAGTATTTGAGCATTGTTAGTTAGTGTTGATGTTTTGCATGATGACCAAAGGTCGCCGACTGCTAGTCGACTCATTTTTGTAATGCTTACTAAGAATTTTTTGAAGTTCAAGAACCTGTGCAAAACTCACTTACAACGTTTTACAAGTACTAATAATGTATGCTATCTTTTTTTCATAGTGAGATTAAAAGTATCGTTGAATAGTGAAAAGCACACACTTTACCACTATTATGAACATGCATGCATTTTTTACAATGTCAAAAAGGGAGCATGTGTTCATTTCATTGGTCATTTTTAGATCAGGATGCCACAGATTTCTATTGAGGGTAAATAAATGGAAGTGCCCCTTTCAGCATTCTTGGCAACCTTACGATGAGTCTAAAGGTTTAAAACACAATTATACTACCTTTTTCCCGGCCCAGGCTTTTAAAAGAGTCAATTATCAATTGTGTGTAAGAGTTTTTATTTGTGTTTTCATTCTGCGTTGTTCATTTCTTTGGCAGTGCTTTTAAGAATTAGGACTTACGGTATGGTGTTACTGTAGCAGTAGTATACTATACGAGTAGAAAGGAGGAAAAAATGTCTTTAGAAATCATCTCTTCCTTCTTTATGTTACCTGCATTGGAAGCAACTATAGGAAATACTATTAAATTAATTTGCTTGTAGCACTTAGGATTGCAATCATCATTTTACATTTATTATAGTAGTCAAATCTTTTGCATTTCCTACTTTGAATGACACACTCTTCAAGAAATTAATATCCTTTCTCAGCAGTAGAAGTGTTCTACTTGTTTTGAATATGACTCGTATGGTTTATAATATTTACAATGAGATCTTTTATATCAACGATACCATATAGGATTTTATGCAGAATCGCATAAATGGGATTATTTCCGCTATTATTACTACTACTAAATCCTTAATCCTTTGGCTAATTTTAACTCGCACGTCGTCTTTCGACTTCCCTGGTAAAGGCAGTACTAGGAAATCTTCACATGCAGAATGGACACGTTTACGAACGAAAATAAATGTATTCACGTGCGTTCTGCATTTTTGTTTATAAATGTGGGAGTAAAATGTAAAATGCAGTTGAAATCGAATAGATTACAGAGGAACAAAGTGACATTGAACACAATTACTAATGAGCTACGATGTGGCAGAGTGTCGCTTAAAATATATTTGTTCTGGCTTATCCGTGAATGATTTTTCGCGCTAAGTAACTAAACTTGACTACGGTAACGAATCTTGCGGTTTTTCCGTACGTACAGTATTTGTTAAGAAGAGTAGCTATGCAACAAGTTAGTTGAATAGAACGAGCAGGCCATAATAAGACAATGAAAAATAATTTGTGCATTTGTTGTATTGTACTACAGTAGTCGTCGTTAAGTTGACTAGTTTAGTCGAAGCCAAATTTCTTTGGAATTGGACTTAGAAGTAACGTTAACAAACATGCGTTACACCTGCTGCTTGCTTGCATTGGCAGCGGAACAGAGGAAGGCGGTGGTGGTGACACAAGGGACACTGTAAGATTAAAGTAAAGACCAAAGAACACAAAAAACGATTTGAGCAGTACTGACTATGAGGACAATGAGCAAAAAAAAGCCATAAGGAACGAATACATGTAGTAGTGGGAATAAGTGATCTGATCTTTAGTATGAGAAATGTGCTAAATGTGCCAAATAGATGCGAGTTGCGTTGCTTTGCGGGACTCGCCACCAACCACCACACCACATTGCACATTGTTCCGCTCTTCTACTCCTCTCACTCACCTTCCCACATCTTTCGTTCCGTTTTCCACATTCATTCTACACACGAGGAGGTGACTTTAGATTTTACCCTGTAAACCTTCCATAGAATTTTATTTGCAAACCTGCCACTATCCTACTAAACTGTACGCTTATGCTAACTTAGGCTTTTACCTTGCTTGTTCCTACCAACATCTCATCTGTCTCACATCTCAAGGAATTCAATAGTCTCACTTTGGCCGCAACTTGTTCCTTCGTATATAGTTTTCACAGAGTCAGCTCAGTCCTTCTTTCTCAGTCTACTTGAGTGTGTCATCATCATCACTGATCAAGTCATCAGTGGTTGCTTGTTGTTGATGGTGCAGTGGCTATCTTCCTCTCTGTCTTTCAATCACGTTTTCCAACTCTGCAGTTGCAGTCAGTAGTGCCGAGTGAGTTGTTGGTCCATGCACAACCAAATAATCTTTCGGCGTCTCTTTCATAGTTCTTTGTAATCTTCATCTTTGCATTGGGTGCTACACAACCGCTGCTCAAACAATTCACACGATGTAGATTTCATCGCAAACATCGATTTCATTAGTGGCAATACGAAAAGTTCTCATTTTCCATCCTTTCGTAATACACTGCTCACCGTGCGGATGTGTTTGATTAATTCTGTCATGTTATATGTGTGTTCAACCGTTGTTAATCAGGAAGAAAACTCATAACCGTGTATTTTGCTGTGAAAAGGAAGTGAGCGACATTGACACAATTTAATTGTCATGTTCACAAACACAAGAGTGTGTAATTCCATTACGTTCGTCGGATTTGAAATTCTGAGTCTGAAAAATGTTACTCGTAATAGTCGTGTCTTGAGTGAATCGCGGATGTGTAATTGAACATCCGGTTGTTCGCGTGTAGGAAAAAGATTACAAGCAGAAGAATCTGATCAGTGATCTCTCAAGCTGTCAGTCGTGACTTGGTGAGTGAACCAGGAGCACACATAATATTTTTATATAGAAAAAAAACAGTTTTCGCTTTCTTTGAAGTTCGCCAAGTCATTTCATGAAGAAATTCACCTAAATTTTCAGCATATACGTAACTGTATACTCTGTACGGAATTATGATTCCATTTCCATGAATCTCTCTGTAACAGTGTCCAAATGCCATATTTGGCATTATTATTGGAAAATGCATACTTTTCAACGTACGTAAATTGTAATTATAATTAATGATTATTGGTTTTGTTCAGGGCGGAACATCGAGCCCAGCAGTCACTAGCCGCTCAAATGAAGCACTTGGACATGATGTGTGTGACTCTGGAGAGACAGATCGATGTGCTCAGCCATGTCGATCAAGCATTGCCAACCACCGGTAAGTTTTATTGTCACTAATTTTGCAAGCTTAACTGCAAAATTAAACTAAATTACTAATTAAACCTCATAAAATAATTTCTCCAATTCGCTTTTGTTCTGCAAAGTTTATATTTACATGAGAGAGTTCGAGTAGGGTCAAAACAGTGTCAAAAAGTATTTATTTGTTTATGATTGTACTGTAATAATGTTTCGTTCGCTCATGCATATTTTATCATCGTCATAATAATAATAAAAAATGCCAAATTTCCTACAACTCGAAGTCTGTATCGAGAAGTCCTTAACGAAGTATAACTCGCAGGAAGACAGAAAGTTATTTTCATACTATAAAATATGAATAATGCTTATTTGCTTACGGGAGTGATTGCCCTGTTTAACTTTTAATCTGTTATTAATATGTGCATAGTTAATGCATTTAATCGTACTAACACGATTTCTGAGTTATTATTATCTTGCTGCACCATATTCTTTGATTGATTGATCTCGTAGTGTCAGTCTCGGGGAAGGTTGAGTTAGCGTTCTACATTATCTGTATGTTACAAACAAAAGGTGGGGATTAAAAGACGATTAAATCGGATTATTAAGTTCTCATTTGTAATATATTTTGTAGAATAACGTACGGCAAAGAGAGATTATCTCCGACACTCTTATGTTATGAGTTCAAAAGCATAGAAACCCATGGCCTCTTTAGAAATCAAAATATGGAGTCAATCTCCTTTTTGCCCAAAGCCGTTTTGTTTTATTCTAATTAAGAATAGACCACGTGATGCTTCCTATTTTTTGACGAAAATAGTAGCACATAAGAAAATGAAAATGATGTTGTTTACTGTTTTTGTTTTTGGCTCACGTAGAACATTACTTACGCACAAAATGTGTCTACGTGCAAGTTCATATCAACAAACGAGATGCATGTACACCCACCACTAAGTTTCATTACGTGTTAATTGCTCAGGAAAAAAGAAGTGTAGATTAGGCTTTTACGGCTGCTTCTGTTAGTTTTTTTTGGTTTAGCATTAATCTTTTTCTGACTTGTCGAAGAATTAGCACTGTCTCACTTTCAAGAGTATATTTTTAAGCCTAAATGTTTCAATTTTTCTTCGAATTTTTGTTCCTCATCGCATTTCACTGTTATCCTTTATCAGACTCACAAGTCATGAGAGCACTTGCACTCCATGAGCAGACAAATTGCCAAGCGGTTTTTTCAGATGCTCTATCATCTCAAATCTCAACGCAGAATCAGGGAACAATAACCATATTATTACTACTACTATATATGACTTGTTTTTGAATCCTTCCTAAACGTCAATAATGGTATAGACCATGTTTTTACCTTGAGTGAACCTTACAAGTTATGGCTACAATGGTAACAATAATAATAATGCTTTTTTGATGCTTTTTCCTAGTTGTATGCCACAGGAACTTCTCTGACGAAAACTATACTCTTATAACTTACTTAGAAATAACGGCAAAATCGTGCCTCTCTCTCACTCGCTTTCTGCTTCGCTTGTTCTCAATGAGGCAAAATACTACGTACTTCAACAGTGCTCATAATGCCTCACAATTAAGCATTGTGTTGGTTCATCACCTGTTGAAGGTGAGAGGTTAAATTAAAGAACAGTTTTGGTCCTATGTACTTTAAACAGAGATTTACAATGCTCCGCAATGTTTTTCCCCGAAAATAAGTAGTACAATGCAAGCAGGAATTTTACCCTAATGCGTAGGATTAATTAGACATGGGAGACACAAAATCACAGGATTAACTTGAGTAGTCACAAACCTCAAACCGGTCATGTTTTTAGAAATAGTGTTTGCAGAAGACAGAAGTGAAGAGGCGTAGGATGTGAAATGTTGTGGTTGATGGGTTTTACATAATGCTTGAAATATATACTGTAAAGTTAGTATTAATAAGGTTGGAATGATGGGAATATATTGGATTGTTTGTATTTTAAAGAAAATATTTATTCTGGAGAACCGGATTCCCTGGACGGAACGAGCAGTGAGATTATGATGAACGATGACCTGGATTCGATGGGGAATGGAAATGAGAGTCACAGTCATAACAATGGGAACGGAGCTCTTCATCATGGCAATGGTCATCTTCAGAGGACACAAGGATCGAATTTTCAAATCACGATAAATGGTCGGAGTCCTTTGGACGCTTTGGCCATGTTGCACTTGGAAAGATGTGCTCATCGTGAGACGAGAAAAGAATTGAACCAACTGCAGAAAAAGTATGAGGTGCTGCGTGATGAGTTTGACTCGGGCGAAGGATTGAGTCGGAATACCAGCCTTTTGTTCTCACGCATGAATGGCGAAGTAAGATCCGTCATGCTCGTCTCATTTTTGTCTCTCTCCATCTCTCTTATAAACTTATATATCTTTTCTTGTCGCACAATTCTTGCACTCCTTCGTCTTCCTCAAAATGGATATAGATAAGGACAGAGTAGTCAGATGAGTCTCACAAGCTACTTTTCCCAATTGCCAAATCATCACATTTCTCCATTTAGTCTTATATTACTATCAAGCCTTTAATACGTTTCTCTTTGCTGTCTCAACATTTCATACACATTTTACCATTCTGTCCACAACACCAGAACTGCGATCGAAGTAACCTTATTCCCTTCTACCTGAACAAGAACATTCATTCAACGGATTCTTTTTGTACTCGTCCACAATTTCCACAATATAACAGTCATACACTAAGTCAAATCTCCTTATTAGCTCCTTCTTAGCTTGTCAACTGTTCACTTCTCAAGAAAATACACACTTTGCTCAACCTCCGTGTCTCTCTCTTTCTGTAACGCTCACGCACGAATGATTTTCAACATTCAGTGGTCAGCGGTTTGTGTTGTGTCGTTCAATCCAGCTACAAACAGTCACTCGGTCCACTTGATGTTGAGGTCTTGAACCACAAAATGTGCAAAACTGACACAAAAAATAAAAACATCTTTTCCTTTGCTCCTTATTGTTGTCACAGATAGAGGATGAAGAAGAGATGTACAGCAACAACCTCACAAATGATGACCCGGGGAATGGAATGTCCATTGGGACTGAAGGTAGCACCAGTCGCCTTGCAGAAGAAGTTCGCCTTAAAGAAGTCACCATTACGCAATTACGTTCACGACTTCTCCATTTGGAAAAAGCCCGCATGGACAAAGTTCCAGTGGATGCTGCAAGAGAAATCGCTCGCCTTCATTCCACCCTGGTAAGTTAGAATACAATGTCATGTTTCCCTTAGTATATCTCTTGCAAATGTAGAACATTAGGATCAAACCGCAATAATGACTTGAACAAAGTCTTTAGTATACATTATACCTTGTTTTCAATAACCGTGCCGTATAGCGGCACTGACAGATTACAAAATTACAGTAAAACAATGAGCCAATTTGTCATTTTCTACAATGGCTACCGGCTGCATGGAACTTGGTTACATTTTTAGTACCCACACTTTCCAGGAAAACGCTTTTTGCGAGTTATGTCTATGGATGCACTTTGACTTTTGAAAATGTGAATTGTCGGTACTTGCAATGTACGCAAAAAGGTCGGAGCTGAACGATTTTATGTCAATTCCGTTTCGTATCACTGGGTAAACTTGCAGACTGTGGTGCATTGAATATATTTTCTTTTTGGTAGTCAAATATTCCAGGAACAAAGGCATTGACAAAAGCACACATAGCACAAGTCCCCGTCAATGAATTCCTGTGAGAAAAGTCTCAGAATTCAGCGTCTGCAAAATGTCAAAAAAGGTGAACAGACCCCTTCTAAAAAGGAAGAACAAAGTCTTGAGATTTCGGTAGACTTACACATAATTCCCTTCTCTACTCCATTGTGTACCATAATATTTTTTGAAATAGCATTACAAAATATTGCACATTTCTGCTCTTTTTCTAACATTATTATGGCCGCAGCAGCAAGCATACTCTTGCAGTTTTTTTCTCAAGAAAAAGGCCCTGTCAGATTATCTTCAATAAAAATCTTCTTTACTTTTTGTCCACGTGTCTTCGAAATGACAGCTTTCATTGAATGTAAAGTCTTTCATTTTCTTTCCTCACTGAAAGCTTTCTCTCAGTGTGGTTCCGTTAGATTCGTGTTCTTGCTATACTATAAAAACCTTATTGGACTTGCCGTGAACGCATGTTCCTGGACCGTGTTTTTGGTTACAATAAATTAATTTTTACTGCGACTGAATTTGATCTCTTAGGTCTTCTGTTGAACATAACAGGAGTATAATTCCTGTAAGGTCTATTACGTATTCGAGTCCAAATATGGATTTTATAACAAACTCTCTAGGGACCGGTAAATAGTGACGTTACAATCGTGGCATTTGGTTTTGCAATTTGAAGCAGTATAATATATCGTTTGAACAGGTCATAATAGAAATGAAATTATTGTAGCAATAAATCCTAATTTTGTTCTTTGAAGTTGCTTTGAATAGTAACTTAGGAACGCATCAATGTAAACGGTAATTTCAAAGAATCCATAAATCCATACAACGCTCAACGATGAACGATGTTGCTGCGTTTATGGAAAAATTCCAAAATAATATTTTATTTCTAATAATGATATTCAATTTGAAACCAAGGCATGGCTTCTATCGCATTATTACTAGTAATAAATTGAATTTACAACCAACAACCTGCAATTTTCAAATCCCAAAGCACCTGGCCGTCTTTAGAATGATAATTTTTAAAGCTTGCCTCATTTGAATAATATATTGAGGGAAACAATGGAAAAAGTTCATTTTTATGGTTCTACGCCAGATTAGGAGGACTGAAGGAGTGCGTTTTTACCTTGACTTCATATTGACTCGTGTACTCGTTGTTTCGTTGCACATTCAATTCTCCATTTCGCATTCTCTTGAGCGAAAACAATGTTGAATGTGACATGGTCAAAATTCTCAAAATTGCATTTGCTCACAGAAAAAGCATTCACTTAGTCAGCCGTCCCAAAGAAATCCACGAAGGTCTTCGTGTCTTTGTTCCGTAGTCATTTCGGCGTGACATCATGCATTGACTGCCGTTAAAATCTTCGTTAGGAACGGACGTAGACAATACTTTACGTTCATCCTACATTTCAATATAACATTTTTTGCCATTGACCATATTTTTAAGTTGAACTTGGTTTGAAGTTTCCTCATCTTCTCAAATTGAAATTATCTAATTATCTACCTTCCTTTAAAAATTGTTTGTATTGCATCGTGTATATTGAAATCGTGTATGAATTGTAATTATAGGACAAATAGAATTTCATTTACTAAAAAGGGACAAATCTGAAGTACCTATTATCAATGAATACCGTAGTGGATTTTGACTTTGAGAATATTATGTATGGTGGAACTTGGAATCCATAATGTATAGAAACAATATATTTATTCCTTTTTTGGCAAGGAATGAAGGAATCCTCATTTTATAGGATTATATTTTTGGCATGAGTCGCTCTGCTCACTATTCAGAACATTTCACCACATTCCTGTGGAAATGGATGGGAAATATACGAGCCGACGTTTGCAGTGTGGTTTAGTAGACGTAGACGCTAGTTTTTATTGTAGTAATCTTAACATGAATCGTTTTCACTTATTCTTATCGCATGTAATATGCTTCACACAACGAAAGGATGTTGTACAGGGTTGGAGTTCGAATACTACTTTGTTGAGTTGAATCGGATGTGCTTCACTCTCATCAAGTGAATTGTAGCAGATCAACAGTATTGAGGAAACGGGATTTTTGTTCCTTTCCGGTATACGAGAGAGGCAGTTGAGCCGTAACACCACCACGTCGTGTTTATCGTCCCGTACCGTCGTCGTCCATCTCTCCTCCTCATCAATCTCTCTCATCTATACACTACTTTATTTTGACAATGATGATGATGTGATGTGGAGGTGTGAGAAGCTCTGACTTTTGGCTATTTTAGTGCTTGTACTTACACTCCTACTTACAATTTCAGTTATCCCATAATATATAAATTGTAATTTAACCAATGAGCTTGCTCTTCAGATTTGGAAAATGCATTTTATGACTGAGCACAGCAAGGGATCTCAAAATGGAATTTGAACAACTTCAATGTGAATAAGTATAGTTTCTCGTGTATGCTGTACGTTTGCTCAAATCATAGTGGTGTACTAGCACAGTACTGGTAATAATGCAATGTCGAGCGGAAGAATGACCGATAACTAACGTGCGTACCTAAAAGCCTAAGGATGATTGGCACTGCCTGCCATAGCTATGAAGGAACCAACTTGGGACGTTTTTTTGCTAATTCTAGAGGAACCATGAGTACTCAATGGCTCTCAGTAAACTCAGTATCCGCAGTTTGCATTTCATACCTCTTTTGGGAGTCTTCCTGACACTTCTTTTTAGAACTCTTCCATTTGTAGTAGTCAACTTTTCAATACTATTTATTGATAATAGCTTTTCTTCTTTGTAATAAATGGTACATAACATAAAATTCTGTTACAAACTGCAGTAATAGCAATAAGTAATAACAATAACAATTTTTTTTGAAACGCGGTTATTCACACAACAGTTTTCATTCTTGACGTGCTGGTGGGAGGACGTTTTTAGTAGTACATTGTGACATTTCAAGTGGAAATGTGCGTGTGCTGGACCTGATTTTTGTGTTGGGTGAGCACTGAGCAGCAATTGTATGTTGCATGCTGCTTTTTGTGCCGTTGTTGATGTTATTGTTGCTCGTAGTCCATATTATACGTTACAAACAAATCACCAGGTGTTTGTCGTGTGTAGCGGATGACCCGGTTGTCGCGTCTTGAACTGTGAACAATTTGACAAAGGACACAGGAGGGACAAACAAGTGCAAAATAGTGTAGTAGTAGTGCACCTGTGTCTATGAGAAGGAGGACTATTAAGGTTCTCTTTGTTTACATGTTTCCTCACTACTGTAATGAAAGAGCGCTCATTGTTGGACACGCTGGATCCCTACTTACCCTTGTTTGTCGTCCACATGTGTCAGGTTCGTAATGGATTCAGATGTTATTCTGTAGTATACGTATTTGAGTACGTAAGTACGTGATTCATTTCAGTAATACTGTGTGTCAGTAACTTCTTTTCATTCTGCACTGATTTAATCTTGAAGGAACATTTATAACAAAAAACATTCATAAGGTGGATTCTTGGAACACAATGCAAAGACTTCATTCGTATTTATTCGTAGTAGTAGAAGTTTGTTGTTTCCCATTTCTTTTATACTCAATCAGTTCATTGATCAATTCACTGTCAATTGGGACGAATATATTACAATGGTTTCCTGTCCTGTGTTCCAAAACTCATTTTCAAGCAAGAACCAAGTCAAAAATCTAGTTATTTTTCTATTCAGTGGTATGTTTTGAATTCATTATCAAATCATTATTACTTTGTTTATTGTTTTCAAGTCCTGAAAATGACAGTTTACTCCATTGTAATGAGAAAATATGCTATATCTATCTCGAATTTGGACTTTATGCGTAACACTAATTAATAGGAATGACTGTTGTTGTTTAGTGTGGAATGTATAAATCGAATTTTTCAATCTAATATCAAACTACGACATGTTGACTTGATAAAGGTTAAAGGTGAAGATGAGAATAACATCATGGAAAGAGGCAAACGGGAGCGAGTCGCGTCGTTTTGGGATTATTTGAGAAACTCAGCATGGCAATTTTCCTGAGAAGAAATTTGGTTGGAAATACGAAATGAGTACAATTTTGATTGAGTGGGGTATAAAGTCAGGGCTTTCGCATGAGTTTGTTGTTCCGCTTCTGTTGTTGTCAATTTCTAGAGCATAGAGAGAGAGGAATTGATGGACGGACGGGTGCGTGGTCTTGCACACTATACTACACCTGCAGTTCTTTTGTTATGAACCAGAGCCCTTGTTCACAGGTGGATTATTTGTGCCTCTCTTCTCTTGCAACAAGTTCAAACTGTGCAAAGCAATTAGTAGACTCAGTCAAAGAGCATGAGTGAGTCTTTTCCGCTCCTCCTGTCTTTTCATTCGTTTTAAGAGGGCCATGAGACTCACAACACCAAAAAAAAACTTTCAGTCTGCCTAAAATACATGCATTCCTTCTTGTATTATTGTACAGATAAACTGTAATCCTATATCCTGTGTGAGCGCAAATTTTTTTATATTACTAGTTTTATATTATTTCGTCTATGCTCCTGTTAGTTTCATACATAAGTAAGTATTGCTGTTCTTGCTTGTTCCTTGATTCCTTGTTTTGTTTTATGGATTATTACGAGTATGCTTTTTTTGCATCCCAAATTTTTTTGTACTTACACTCAAATAAGCGCCAGCACAGACGTTAGCGTGAGGAACAGTTTATCTCTCTCATGTGTGCATGTGTAAAAGTTACAAGAGGAATTGCAACGAAATTCGTATAATCTCAAGAGACCTACAACATATGTACACTAGACTTGTACAATTGCAAAGTTTGACAACACAACGAAGGTGCAGTGGAGCAATTGAAAATCCAAGCAAATAGGATACGCAACGTTTTCTGAGGAAATGGGTGAGCTGAGACTAATTAGACTACACGCAGCCGATTCTCTGTTTCATATAAGTTGATGTAGGGAAAAAAATATGAAAAAAGAATGAATGTTACCGACAGATTTCATAGAAATCCGAATCTCATCTCCGTTATTGAATCCATGAAGCAGTAACTAATTAGAACACGCTATAGTAATTGCTTTACTCTTCGTGTAACATTGCAACTTTGGACCTTTTTGGCAAATGATCGTATGTTTAGAAAGGTGTAGTCAGATAAGATGATTTACACATTTTAGCACCTATAACAAAGCTAACTACTGGTACTACTAATTTGTTTGTGTCGCATTATGAAGAGCACCATTGTGAGGGATGATGCTTCTTTGAGAGAAAATAAGGAATTATGATTGTAATGTGGTAGTTAGTATTGTGACTTGCCATAAATGTTGTAAACTGATACGATGAAAAATGAGAGACTCGTCAAGGAGCAATGATTCCCAACTTTCTAATAACTGTGAAACTGTCCCAGACTCAGGAGAGGAGTGTGACTGTGTGTGACGTGTATCTCATCTGTCAGCCACCACGTTCTCAGGGTTGGCTAACAATGGACTTCTCATATACACGATAAATTCCATAAAAATCCATTGTACTCATCTTTTCTTCTCTTTGTGTTTTGTGGAGATGATGTGATGATGAAGACTCATGTTTAGCACGCATAGCTTGCTTTCACTACAATCTTCTGCCACTGCATATTATAATCATGTGACATTGCAGTCACAACGTAGGAGGTACCAATTGGTTCTAATGTTCTATGCCAATGAAGCTGACTCATTTTTCTATTGTACTTTTGTGAGAGAGACTTATGGTCACATCCTTTGATTTTAATGTAGGTTCAATTGGAAAGAGTTCGCGATGAATTGACACTTCAGAATTTCACTCTCAAGTCTAAACTTGCTGAACTGTCCGCTAGAATCTCAGACAGTGCAACTTACCGACTTGAGAAGCACAATAACAACAATAACAATAATTTGAACTCATCTAATCATCATAATCAAAAGAATGGGAAACCGGGATTTGTTCGTGGCTCGAGTCCACGAGAAGGAAGCAGCGGTGGAAGTGCCGACGAGGATCACCAAGGGAAAGGATCCATTTCAGATGAATTTCGTCTAAGAAGAAAATCGACTTATAAGATTGCTCACAATAATGAAACCAACGCTGAGATGAAGCAATTGCGAGGTCTCATCAATGACCTTCACTCAAAAGAATTAGATTATCAAAAAAAGGTGACTACTTTGGAAACCGAAATGAGAAATGTAAAAAACGAGTTGGCGGATGAGACAACAGCAAGACAAGAATCGGATCGGTCTGTGAGAGCATTGGAAGACGATCTAGAAAACACTTCAAGACGACTTGATGGAACAGAGAAAACTTTGTTGTCGAAGAACGAAGAGTGTCAAGCATTGAAACTTGATTTGGACACTTTGAATAATGAAAACAAACGCTTGAAGGACAACCTCAATGTGCTTCATGCTAAGGTAGTGTTCAAAATAATGTGGCTTTCATTCAAAATAGTCGTTTTCTTTGAAACACTTGTATTATGGAAGGGCTTTGCATGAATAGAATAAATTTAAAATAGACAAAAAGGAATGTCCGTCGGGGCAAATCAATGTCTCTCTCAGCTTTGCAATTCAGTTAGAATGTCGTGCTTTTTTGGTACGTGCTCAAAAATGTCTTGTTCATTTTAGGTGGAAAAGGACCAAACAAAGTCCATAGAGAAAATGTCCAAATTCGAGAAGGAAATTGGATCAATTCTGGAACAAAATCGAACTCTTCAAGAGGATTTCCATAAGGAGAAAGTTTTACGAAAAAAGTACTACAATTTGGTAGAGGAATTGAAAGGAAAGATTCGTGTATTTTGTAGAATTCGACCGTCCACAAAAAACGAAAGAATTAACGATATTGTCGCCAAGTCGTCAGACCCTTACACAGTTACTGTGGATACGCTCAAAGGCCAGAAGGAATTTCAGTTCGACCGTGTGTTCACTCCGGAAGACACTCAAGAACAAGTATTCTCTGACACAAGAGTGAGGATAATTTAATTTTCCATAATAGTTTCGTAATATGATCTTAATGATGTTATAGTAAAAGAAAGAAGTTGTTTTCATGAAATTTGAAACTTTCTTTTGAAATAATTAGAACTTGATACAATCAGCATTTGACGGTTACAACGTCTGCATTTGTGCCTATGGACAAACAGGAAGTGGGAAAACGTACACGATTCTTGGAGATGATCTTCATCCTGGCATTGCCCCTAGAACATTCTCCGAAATATTTTCCCTTGCAGCTAGCATGTCCCACACTTACGACACGACCGTATCATTTTACGTTTTGGAATTGTACAATGACAAACTTATTGATTTACTCAATCTTAACAATAACAATAGTCACAACTTCAATTCATCTGACTCGATGGACTGTAAGCTGGAAATTCGTAGAGATCGTCGTGGAACGGTGTGGGTTTCAGGTGAGTTTTCCAGCTTTGCCATATTCCATGCAAAAATGATTATATAAAGTAAAGTTGGTAGTAATTTCTCTTGTCTACTATGATTTGACTGTGAGTGTTTTGTAAAATTAATTGGAGGCTGATGCCTTGGCCAATGTAAACGAATATAATTAGCTTGGTATTACGTAAAGATGATTGTGTTGGTGGTGAGAGCCGTTCATTCAATCCTTGTGTGGTTAATGGATCTTTTGAACAGGAGCTCGGGTTCTTCCTGCGGAAGATAGCTCAAGTTTGGAACGAAGCTTTCGACAAGCCTTGAGTTCCAGACATACTGCATGCACTCGGATGAACGACAGAAGTTCCAGGTCTCATCTCATTGTGGGACTCATGATTGAAACTGTATCTAAAGTCAATGGTTCCGTTCTTCGTGGAAAGGTTAGTCAGCTCTTTCATTCCTCTTTCCCCGCTCCAAAAACCTAATCTTCGCCCAAATCTCATTTTCCCATGAAATCGACGCATTCAACGATGATAGTCTTCTTACTATAGTAGAAAAAAGTAAGATGTAAAATGAACAAAATTTCCTTCGACTTTCCAAAAGTCTTGTTTTTATTCTATTTCCTGATTTTGCAATTCTTTTGAAATTCCTGCCAAGCCTCAATTTACCACTGGTAAAGCTCTGTAATTTGTCGTAAGCAATTTTGGGTAATTCCTTTCACCCTAAAAGATTTCTTTTTGAACAAGTGTCAAACAATTTGTATTGAATTAATTTGGATACACTTTCATACAGCGCTGCATATACTTCATACTTATGAAAAAGGACAGGATCAGGACAGGATTGTAAAAGAATAGGGTCAGCAGTGCACTTGTTTAAAAATAGCACTTAGTTAAATTAATGTATTAGAATTCATTCATAGGATCCTACGAGATTTGGGGATTTCATTTCATTGGATGGGAAAGTTCCGCAAAATGACGTTGACAATGACGTCCGATTGTTCTTACTTTGCTTTTGTTTCGCCCCTGTTTCAGATCAGTCTTGTGGACTTAGCCGGAAGTGAACGAACAGGAAAGTCCGGAGTGACTGCGGATACACTTCGAGAGGCCAATTCTATCAACAAATCTCTTTCTGCTTTTGGAGATGTCGTCAATGCTTTGACAACGGATCAATCTTTTGTGCCATACAGGTTTGTGTTGACTCCTTTTTGCAGTTATGTGCTATAGCATAAGAGTACGGGGACGCACTCCATTATTGGCTTATAGTCGACAAAAGTCGTGTACCTATACATATTTGATACGACGAGACAACTTCCAGTCCCTTTCATCTCTTGAGAACACATGGAACACGAGTCACTTTAAGTGGTGACATTAAGACAAATAAGAGCATGTGCCATTGCAACATAACATTAAGCATTTTCTTTTTATATATGGTTCCAGAAATAACAAATTGACGTTGTTGATGCAAGACAGCATTGGTGGAAATGCCAAAACCCTCATGTTCGTCAACATTTCACCTTCCAGCTACAATTTGGATGAATCTGTAGTGTCACTCAGCTACGCCACAAGAGTGAAACAAGTGACAAATGGGGCTACGAGGAATGCAGAATCGAAAGAAATTTCTCGTCTTCGATCTGTAAGTGTTGCAAATTGTTCTCGTACATACATGCTCTCGTAAAAAAACTTAATACCACATTCTTGTCAATCCTACTACGTTACGTATAATAGCTTTTTGCGAAAATTGAAGATTTTGAATTTTGTTTTTCTCAGATTATCAGCAGACTGAAACGTGGAGAGAATGTGTCTGTGGATGTCGATGACATGTGACGGTGGCAGAAGGAACGGTGACGTGTTTGTCACTGCTTCCTTCTGAGACTGACCTGAAGCAAATGGCCTTCGTGCTCGCAGGACGTGCTTGATAAAAATTGTAACCTGTTCTTCTTTTCTGGAGAAGACGTAAAAACTCGTTCTACCGTGCAAGGAGACGTTGCTTCTTTAGTTTACTATATATAGTAGTGTGTTATGGATTCTTATATTCCAGTGTGCACCAAAATGAAAATGTAGTAGCTACCCGAATTTCTCACGTACAAACCAATAAACCATAGCAATTTCCCCTCTTCCGTCTTTCACACTAAATCTTTCCACTTGGTAAATATAGTCGTAGTTTTAATCTACACATTTTTATGAACCAAAGAAAAATATAAAAAAGCGCATAATATGTAGTAAACCTTTGCTTCTAGTTTTACACAACATCTATAGAATTAATTTTATTAATAAATACTGCTGTTTTTGATGCTAAATGATTATCATTATCATCAATTAGTAATAATGTTTGTACTAAAAAGTTTCATTGTCTTTATTTCCACCCAATCCATAAAATATTAAATCTCGTGTAATAGTACATACTTCTGTTACGTTCCTAATTAAAATCAATAAATATTTATTTTTCAGTGCAACACTGTTCTTTGTACAATGTCGCTGTGTGTTGGATTGAATACTTCCTATATCCTTTACTATAGAGTTATCCATAATGAAATCAGTATTCATTTTTCGATTTTTATACACGGTACGGTTACTATTGATTTGCATTAGTCCAAATATCAAGTTTATAATGTAGTTGTGGAGCCTTTCTTATTTAGCTGTAGGTATTGACGACGTCGTGACGGTGCTCCTGATGATGAAATGTTGACATTTGCCGTGACTCGTGACGACATTCTGGAGGGCATGTCGACATGAGGCCTTGTTGCTGAGAATCTTGTTGTATTTGCCCATCCCTCAAGGGCCGAAGGCAGTTCTGTGTATTCAGTGATGGGACTGTTGATTGCAGGTCGCCGTTGATTCTCTGCTTCTGAAGGCAACGGCACCGAATCCGAATACGCGTACAAACCTCTCCCGCACTGTCTGTTTAACATAAGATTTCTATTATCAAATATGGACAGTCATTCATGCAAACGAAGTCCTTTATAGCAAGTAATGGAAACAAAGTTCTATATAGCACAATTTAATTTTGGTGTATAGTTGTGGGTTAGTTTGCATAAGTTTGTTAGTAACTATGCATTTAGTTTACCAGCGTGTACGGGAAAGGATTCATGCAAATAATTATTACATTGCTAATCCTTTTGCATTCTACATCCTACTTGCGCTTGCCTAGTTTGCTACAGAAATACTACGTTAGTTAACGCATAATGCAGCTAATTTTTTGTATGCAACTTTACAGCAGAACATTTTTTGTGTGGAAAAAGGCAATTAACCAATCATCCGAACGGATGATGTGATTTTCAATAGAAAATACAATAATGTTCAGTGACGGTAACGTACCGCCAATGTGTATATTATCAGATTATTATTATTATATATACGCCTTACTTGAATTTCCTATTTGTAATGAAACCTATGTTGCACGTGTACCGTGTTATTATGCAATGAATTAAACTCAACATGACAACAGGCGAAACCTCACCTGACCTAGTGGTAGAGTGACGATTGTGTCGATACAAAGGTGGAGTTTCCGGTAACATGATGACCTCAGGTCCTGGAACTTGACGTCGACAACGGCAACAACACCGGTTATTGCACAGGACGTGATTGATGTACGTACGAAATCGAATGTTCATGAAATAATATAGGATTGGGTTGATCATGGCTGTGGACATGGCAAGGAAGTAAAAGGATAAATACAAATGCTGAACCCAAGCTTCGTTCACGATGTCCTTGTCGATGTAGCCATAGAGAAAGTAAACGTGGTACGGCAGCCAACTCACTCCGAAAACCACGACCACCACAATGAACATCCGAACCACCTGTCAACATCACGTAACACAGTCATCTCAATACTTTCTCGGGAAGTCATTTTTTTGATATTAGTACATAACGCCTTGGTTTGTCAAATTCAGTTTTCCCGTCAAGTTTCCGCTTGGGAAAAAAGGTAAATTTCAAGTTTATTAACTGGAGAACAAATTAGGTCACGCACGTATCCATCTTGAAGTCAAAGCCTACACTACCGTTACATTTTACCTTTGAAAAACTTGTCATTTGGTTACACAAAATGTAATCATAATCATATATTACCCGTAAGGAAAAAACTAGCAAACGGTCACCTTTCGTTTTGAAATGACGGATTGGAGTTGTCGCTCATTCACTTCACCAATTTGTTTCTGCCTCCACAATTCCTTTGAAATGGATCCGTAGCAAATTCCCATGACTGTCATAGGAAGAACGTATGTAATCAGCATAAAGAACACATTGTACCTGTTATACAGTGGAGAAAGACAAACCAAATGGTATAAATTAATATAGAATTCTGAAAATATGAGTTGTCTGTGAAGTTATTGAAAAGATCGTTTGTTCAATTTTCTAGGAAAGTTTTGGAATTTTTTCATGATGTTCTCTCTGCATAATTTTGAAAGAACGCGTTCTTTACAATATTGATCGCAATAGACACAAAGTTCCATTACGTATGAAGAAGAGATCAGAATTCCTTCATCCTCATTTCCATCTTTTGTGTGCTTAAGCTTTAGCTTTCGTATTCATCATGATTTGATTTGGTGGTCGTGAGCATTTCATGATGTGAAAGATTTTTGTTCAAAAACTTTTCATCTTACGCTAGTTCGAGTGAAGACTCCATGGGTTTCGAAGTTCCAGGCCAAAGAGTAACACAAAGTACCAAGCCAGGTTGGTAGTCCAGGATTTCGGAATACAGTATACAAGGAATAGCCAAAGCAGCACTGCACATCCAAATGACTCCGATGGCACGCCAAGCTGCTCCTTTCGACATTCTCGGTTCCAGAGGTCGAATAATTGCCATCCACCTTCATAAAATGAGTGATTCACCTTTTAGTATTTATTTGCATGTTCATTAAACTTTCACTCCACACTGCACACTCGGTGTTTTTAGCAGTATACACTATAAAAACGTAGCCATCCATTGGACTGTGTCCCACAGCCACAACAGACACTACGTCACGATCAATACAACCAATGCACCATTTTCATCAAAGAGATTTCTCGGCAAAAAGTTTGTGACTTTGTGACACAATCAACTTGATGCGACTTTTGTTCATTTCTGAGTTTCCGTTTGACTGAAGAAAAATAACGAATAAAATGCTTTCTAATTTTTCCAGTTTTGCCGTATATATTGGATACTAATACTGATAGTAGATAGCAAAAGTAAAACTCACCGGTCGATGGCAATCGCCATCATTGTCAAAACGCAACCAGTCACAGTGAAATTGGCAACAAAGTTGTTCACAACACAAAGTGCTCTGCCAAATATCCAGTTACTGTTCATCCCATCACATGTGCAATGAATAAACACAGACATTGAATTTTAAAAAATTTTAGAGTACACAAATTCCTAGCACTGTAACTTTTTTACTGTACTTTCTTTAGGTTTTCAAAATTATTATACAATTGACCAAAGTTATGACCAACATGAAAAGGGTACTTACTATCCAATCATATAGTGGGAATTTGGGGCTCCGTTCAACAACGCCATCGTCAAGTCTCCCACAGACAGATTAAATAAAAAGTAGTTTGTCACTGTTCGCATTCGACCGTGAGCTGAAATTTTTGTGAATACCGATACTTACAAAACAGAATCGTCCATTACATTGTATGGTGCGGAAAGTTACGTTATTTATTTACGATTCATGAATTAATTTATGCTGCAGAGCATGTAACTTTAATATAGTAAACCGCGGACTTGATTCACCCCTTCATAATAGAGCCAGTGTAAATATTTGTTCAAAGAGATTAACTTTCATTCTTAAGAACTCACCAAGTATGATCCAAATGACAATAAGATTTCCCAGGATAGCCACAGACAACATGATGGAGAAAAGCACTATCCACACAATTTGACTCATCCCCCATACACTTGCAGACACACTGGCACTTCCGTCATGACCATGTTTACTGGAGTCCGTGGAGTCATTCCACACTCCTGAAAATTCATGAAAATCGATTTCCATTTTTGATCTCGTTCAAAATTCACTTCAAAATTTAAATATTCGAGTAAGATGACGTGCTGTCCAAAAAGTTTGCTAGTAGCTCAAATATCCTCTTCGTGTTTCACATTGCCCCAATACATTTTCACACCTCTCAAATTTTTTTAATAGCATTGTCTTTTCCAAGAATTTAACAAATTTTCTGTGTTTAAAGTGTTGAAATGTATACGAGGAATAAACGGCACTTTCACTTTCATTCGATCAATTTTAAACATGTTTTTCCGGAAAGTCCCCACGATCAAATAGAAACGCTTATACTCCAAATTACGTTAGTGAACCACGCAGAACTGGTGGACTACTATGGAATAAAGTTAAAGTCTTCGTGTAAAACTAATTATCCTTTAGATGAGCCAATGTCACTTCCAGTCCGTCCGTCTGTTCTTACGTACTTACGACAAAGTTATTATTTATGGAGAAACTTAATGTACACGCAACGGATTTGTCAGAAACAACTTTCACGAGAATATAATACTATGAACAAAGAAACTTGTACAAAGTAAAAGCACGAGCACTATAGAAAGCAGACATTTGATTCTAAGAAGAAAACTGGCGTGGGAGTGCACTTGTCACTTGCAGGAACTTGAGTGCTCAGAGGTTTGTGGCTAACATCATTTCGCTTTTCTTGAATATTATACGGTAATTTTCTAAACCATTGACATTCCGTGCCAAGGTATGGCTATAATGACAGGAAAAGAGTATGCTTTAAATGGTCAATTATATCTAACACGGTGAAATAAATAGCACTTTTGTCGTTGTTTACTTTCCTTCATGAATTATTCATTATGAACGTGATTGTAGTTATTGAAACAACACAGCACAGTACAATTTCAAAGAATCACGTTGGTGATTGACAGAATCTTTAAGTAAAATGTACAGGAAAGAGTAAAAAAAAAAGATTTAGATATGGGGAAAAGACTCTTTAAGGAAAGTTTGCTCAACGTGTTCGCAAAAATGAACCGAGCCGGAAACTCCCAGCGGAAAAATCCATGTGTCCTCTCCCCATAAAGAAAGTTTGAAAACTGAGAGCTTTCCGAATGAAACGTTCCTTATTTTATACCTGCTGCTTTCTCACTTACACTCTCCACAGACTAGACTTGTCTCTCTGTTTCGAAATGCCTCATCTCTCCGGATGAAGAAGGAAAGTCCAACGCTTTGTATTATGCTCTTTCTCCTTGTATTTCCCTTACGACAACCACCACGTCGACGACGACTCTCGGCGCTACACCTTACTGCGGATGCGGAATCGTCGCGCAGTAGTCAACTCCTCCGCCCGCATTTTGTGCTTTCCATGGGCATTTACTGTGAAAAGTAAGATAGGAAATTTGCAGTACCTTATTTGACTCTTTGCATTTTTCTACCCTAAAAAAGCATAAAAAAGGAGGAACGTCGGTGAAAAAACATGTCTACAAGAAATTCGTGATGAACATTCAAATGAATTTTATTTTGAAACCAAAGCACTAGTAGCTTTATAACAGGTTTTTGGTGTTTGCACCAGAAAATCTCCATGTTGTTTTTCAAGTTGAAATATTCAAAATTCTCAAGAGTAGCAGGTGGAACAAAAAAAAGAGGCAATAGCATGGAATCCCTGATATACTCAAGATTATGCAACATCATCTGTCTAAAAAAATCCTTTGAAATGTCAGTTGAAGTACAACAAGCAGCATGAAATCACTACAGTCTCATTCCCTACTACATTTATTTCTAAAGGATTTATTCTCAAAAGTGGAATTTTCATGTGAATCCTCATGAAAGTCATAAAGGATAAATAAAATGTAAATATCAAAGCTCGCATAATATATCTCATATGTAATATTATTTAATTGCATGTAACTAGGATTATGGTTTGAAATCCCGTCCCGTCTTCTGACTGGATGACATCATTAATTAAAGTAGTACACTCACGACTTAAGCATTCATGACAGCCGTTGTTAGTACAATATTATTACAATCTAAATTACACATGCAATTAGGAAAACTATTTACGAAACTGATTAAATTGTCACATAAATAAAGCTCATCCAATTTGAAGCCTGTAGAAACTATCCTGCAGGACTACAAAGCTAAACTAACCACAACTCGATCCCTCTGTAGCAAAGGTATTTTTTTCAACCTTCTTCGCTTCTTTAAACTTCTTCTTGCTTTAAAAAATAAAACAGCTTAAAGTGAATAACGTAAACGCAATTGTAATGCATCAGATCAGGTAAGATATAAGACCAGAGTGAGAAGGGGCCAAGTACACCTACAAACAGAATACTAAAATAGTCAACTATAGTTTCAGAATTAATGTAGTAGTTTATACTTAGTTTACTATATTTTCCCATTTTACTGTATTTGAAACGGCGTTTGTGTGCCGAGTAGCATGGACAATAGAAAAAGGTCTGAAAAGGGCAAGGGCGATTCACATTATCATGCTTTTGTAGACTTCTCCCTAGACGAAGCTCCTTTGGAATACAAGACGACGGATCTCTTACATAGCGTCTTAGCTCTTCTGACTCTATAATCTCATTTTGAAGGAAGAACATGTCGAATGCCGATGCAGGGAATGGATCTAAAGTATTAGTAGTAGCTGTATAATACACAAAGTACCAGAGCAAACCAACTAACTTACCAAATAGTAACTGGTAACGTAAGTTGATGTTAAAAGTACTGAAAAAACGTGTCCTTCAATGGAATGGAAAGGTATTGCAAATAGCCCTGTGGGTCTTTTATAAGTAGTGGGAAGGGCAAGAAAAGAAACAACAAATATGCACTATAGTAAGTAGTGATCCTAAGGAATGCTCTTCCACGTGAGATGATGGGAGAAAGTCTTGCATTTTCTTATTAAGGTTAGGAATAGAACAGGATAGGACTGTGCCTTGCAACTTGCAACAAAAGCTCTCACAAGACAAGAAGCCTTTCTTATTCTCAGGTGTTCTACTAACTGAAATACACCTTAGTACAGTTTCTTGTGTGAGAACTGTGGACAAGGACACACAATATTGTTGTTTCTTGAGCATGGGAGTCCTTTGGAGTCCATATGGTTTTTGAGATGTGTGCCCCTTTTCATTTCCTACCGTTTCCTTTCTCATAATAATTATTCTCAATCAGTTTTTTTTGTGCCCTAAAACTTGGATTTAGGCCTATCTGGTGATAGATTAAAAACTCGGTATTTCGGTAAGTCATTTCTTGTGCATATAATCTTACTTAATTTACATTTTTCATAATCAACAATTTCATTATACAAGAAAGGTATTGGTTTTTTGTAAATTAATCATGATTTGATTCGCATGTGTTTGCAGGAAAAGCAAGACAAGCAAAAATACACAATAGCATGCATGACTTGTGACCATTTTTTTAAGATTCTAAAAATAAATAGTAGGTGATTTCTAACGGTAGTGATAATTAGAGTTGTCCTATGTATTTTTCAAAAATGATTACAAGAGTAGTCATCGGAGTAGCGTTTGCCATTGGACTTTTAGCTTATTTCGTTTCAGGTGCGTTACTATTATTTTTTCATTTTCATTTGTATGTTTTATTTGGTTTTGGAACAAATAAATTTTGTCGATTGTGTGTGCGTTTCCCTTGTTGACACAATGTTCTTTTTATGGTTGAATGGGATTGTGGGGATCACCTCTTGGTGATTTAAAGTTGTTCCAATATAATATTTTCTCATATGCTGGGCTTTACAGGTCGGATATCGACACGATGTTATGTATGTCGTTCCCGGGGTGAACTAGGAGATTGTATGGATCCTTTTAGTTTCAATGATACTACTATAAAAGAGCTACCCGGTTCGCCTGTGTCGGTAACCACATGTCCGTCCGGTTGGTGTGTCAAATTAATTGAAGGAATTCGGGGTCCTCCAGACGGTGAGTTAATCAATAAAAGACACTATAGAATAGTCTAGACCTGTTTTAAATTAAACTTGGTATGTCATTCCAATGGAGATGTTCGTGGTTGGAGTTTCATGTAGCCGGGCTCTTTTTTCATTGTAATAATGTACAATCGTAATCACTTAAACCATAGGAGACTGGTGAAAATGGGTAGCTCAATAAATGAATCAGCATTCTGCAATTATATTATTATTAGGTCTTCTTAGCTATGATTAGATATTCCGCATGTTTTTCATTTACTTCTTTTTGACAAGATTGATTTTTGATTTTACATTATTATTTTTTAATTTTTAGTTATTTTAACAATGAATTTGAATTTGTACAGAGTTTGGATCAGCCATTGAACGGAAGTGTCGTAGTTTTGCCCCGACTGACGGAGAAGAGCGTTGTGCTGAAGTAAAAGTTAAGGGAAAAGCGTCATTGCATTGCACATGTCGCGGAGACTTGTGCAATTCAGCAAATCCTTCTGCTCACCTTCCTTTTACATTTCTATTGACTGTGCAATCTATTTCATGGATCTTGAATAGAATTCTTTAATAATATAATACTTATACAAGTACGTATACAAATTGTATTTTGTATTTTAACTTACTACATATGAAAAGGAAAACGTTTATAAAAAATGAGTACTGCTACTATGATTTTTATAATTCATTGCATTATCGTGTTTATTGCATTTATTTAATTACAGATTCTGTAATAAGGTTTTTGGGAACGTATACTGACTTTTTTTGCAGGTGGAAATGGCACAAATCATATACACTCTAAAATATCCTTTGGAATGGTTGCTATTCAATTCTTATAGTGATTAAATGTACCATACTCATTAACAAAGAATTCTACAAGTGAAAAAAAGGTATTGAAATTTGCATTAAATACCGTGCTAGAATGTAAAGAAAACTGGTGCGGTAGGTATTAGCATACACATTTAATTTATATTGATGAGAAGGTTGACTTTTTTGGCTGTTTCCATTGGCTGATATGACGTGATATCATTCGAGACATGAACATTTAATTTAATTATACTTTGCTTTTTTTAACTTTTTGAAATTAAACAACACTAATAATTTTGTCTCTTCAAAGACTAAAGTGTATTAAGTATACATTTCATGTGGACTACCCCTTTTAATTACTTCTTCTTGTTTAGAAAGTAAGCCCATCGATCTGAATTGCTTTCAGAATAGTAATAAACGGAAGGATCCACTTGATTGAGAAAAGGATTCCCAGCGGATGTGTAGTGCGAAGAAGGTGATTCATTCAAAGGCGTCAAAAACTGATGACTGCGCAATCCAGCACCGCTGTAATGGAATTGTGTCATTTTGTAAATAAGGTCATAATAAAAATCAAACAATACAAATAGTCAATAATAATTAATTTTCCCATGCATGCCGATTAGAATATGAACATTCATTACACAATTACAGTTTTATGTACACAGCTTAATCCAATTCCATTTTTTATTTGACATATTTATATAGTATAAAAGATGTTAAGTGTTATTACTGCTCGAATGATATTTACGATTTCTTTTAATACAATTTATTGGACATTTTGTTGACAAGCGGTACAACTAATCACAACTACAAAAACCGAAACCACCACGAACGAACCTAACCGTGAGGCCGCCACGGGGTAAGTTGATACAAACGAATCCTAACCGAATTCCTCCCGGACGACTGGAAAGGTGATTGATTAAAAGTCCTATGATGAAATTTAAATGTGAAACAGCAAGAAATGTACAAGCAGTTAAAACATTACATGATCTGCACTTTATTATTTGCACAACTTCATAGTTCACTGTACATTATTCAAGTTAATTCCATTACTAAATGATTAGATTAGTGTTTAATGAAAATGATACAATTTTGCAAAGATTTCAATTTCCGATGGACTAAAGATATTTATGTACTTCAAAAATGCAAAATTGATACGACGACATAGCAAAAAGTTATAGACAGATGGACGAACCACATAAAAAAGTTACTAACGTTGCATCACAGACAGGAGAAGAGCTTTCCAGTAAATTAATTATTGGACCAAGTTTACCTAACTACAAAACATTAACCACGCTGCACATTTTGTAAATATCGTTCCCATTTTTGTCCAAATATCAAGAATGGTTTTATATTTACAAAAAAATGATGGTGATATAATATATATATATATATATTTAGTAACTCAATGTTATATTTTACATTATTTAAATCTAATGAATAATCTTCTGTGCGTTTTTCTTTAAATTTTTAACTGCTTACAGTAGTTGTAAAAAAGCATACAAATTATTGATTTAAAAAATGGATGTTGTTCATTTCAAAAATTCCTGCTTTCTACCAAATTGTGCTAATGGCACTACAAACACAAAAAACAAAAATAGGTCTCTTCTGAAATTGTAAGTAGTGACGTAATATTGGTTTAAATCAAGTTTCTAGGAAAAGTACGAATCAATCGTTGCTTGTCCGTAGTGCAGTTTTTTGCTCACTATGAAGCAAATAACTGTAAATAAAATGGTCCAGTTGTAAAAGTGTCCAAAAAACAATCAGCGTCATTAGTTCGTTACAATCAATGATGATTGCAAATTTTGACAAGTTTGGATGAATGAAGAATTCATAAACAGCAGGAAAATTGTCCTTTCATAGGTAAAATATTATCTTGTGGCACTTAAACACCTTGTTCATTACCTATATAACAAAATTAATGTGTTATATAAAATGTACATTGAAGAATTAAAAGTATTTGGTTAATTTTTTTTAAAAACGTTTATATTGTACACTTAAAATTGTGATTAGAAAGGGTGGGAATATTATTATATATAAAAAACGATTATTTACATTAAGGGAATGACACGTTTACAAGAGCATAGGAATCTTTTAGTTTTTGCAATATATTACATGGACAGATAGGGATTCATTGTCAAAAAATGTACACGGAAGAGTTAAAATTAATAAATATTGAGTTTTTACTTGTTGATTTCAAAGAAAGGGAAGAATGGTCGTATGCTCCTGAGAATGTTGGCTTCCAGGCCCTGATCCACACGACGCTCGTTCAAATTCAACACCGTTCTTTTATGAGGAAACGCTGCAAAAAATGGTGGATGTTGCGCCGCGTATTTGGCAGTCTCCGGATCCGACAAATATGGATCCGCTTCCGGTGCATATTCCGTTGCAGGTGCAGCCTAATTATTTTATGAGTATTTATTAATCAAAAAAGAGAATGCTGTACGATCTTATGCGATTAAAGAGGAAGTCATTGTGTTTTAAACACGTGAACCCAATCTCAAGTGGTGTCGTACGTAGTACAGATTCTTCCATTTCGGCAAAAATATTAAGGTTTCCGTATAATATCGTAATACGATCCCCATAATTAATTGCCGTATTAATTATACGACACAAAGGCTAAGGCATTAACTTACTTCCGTTGGAAGAGGAGGCAAGAACACTCCCTCAGGTGACAGGGCTTCGGGATTCACTTGTGAATGTGAGCCATGGGTCCCAGTACTATGTCCAATGCCTCCAATACCGTGATCAAGACCACCGTGTCCATGGCCATCGAAACTTCGTAATTGTCCAAATTCGTTACCTTGAAATGCAATGGAAATAAATATTCACTGTAGACGAGTTACTCCAAATTAAATGACTACATAAATATTAACATTAAATAGTAGGAAATCAAATTCTGCTATCAGCAAATCTAATTAAATAATGTCAATTATTAATAAGTACACTAATCAATACTGACAGTGACTACGATGAGAAACTTAGTGCAGTGTGAAACTCTATGTATACTCACAACGGAGAAGAAGCAATAAATTAAAATGATCGACAAACACTATCAAATGATTTGAAGAATGAGTTTGATTGATACTTCCGTAGTTTTTTGAAAGATTTAAAACTAATACTTCAATCAATGCTGCAATTCAAGCGAAGTTTACAAAATGTTAGTAGTTTCGTGCAGTTGAATATGTAAACGTTTCAAATAATATGAATACCATTTTGCGAATATTATAATAATCTTAATCAGTAAGACTTCATACTGTGAAACATTGCATAACAATTTGCAAGACAGGAAATCTAATAGACAATAAATTACATTCGCCCATTGCATTGTCAGTCACACACACATACAAATTCCATACTCCACACGTTTTATTCCATAAAAGTCGTGTGTACATTGCGAATTGTAAATGAGATTACAGCATAAATCTTTGCATGGAAATTTGAGTCGTGCTTTTAAGAAAGTCATGCAAATTTAACCACGGGACGAACTTAACTAAACAATATCTCATGCACTCCTACTAAATGTAATGTGCGTAGTTGCGAGTATCAAAAATATACGCATAATGTACAGTACGAAGCTCACAAAACTATATTTTAAAACCTGGGTGCAATATTATGTATATAATTAAAGATTTAACAATGATAAAAGTTTCAAGTTGCAGTAATTTCGAGAGTGAAACTATAATTATAACAGAATTAGACGCACTCCAAGCCAGTCAACGTAGGAAAGAAGGCATGACTTGATGCAAAATTGTGAATGGGGTAAATGCGTGTAACTTAATTTGTGTCAATATAATGTAGCATTTAAGACTTTACAATACAAGACAAGACGGACATGCCTTTTTTTACCATGTCGATAAAAAAAGAAATAGAGAGCATACCAGTGACGAATGGAATTCACTGCGTTCTCCTGCGTCATGACCTCCTGCTTCAATGCACTCACTCAAACCATCATCATCATTTCTATGTCTACTTACTAGATGCGGCATTTTCATTCACTTTTATTTTGCTAGTAAGTACAATTTTGCTACATTTTCACATTATAGAACAGAAATCAAGCAGTTTGGTAACGTTCTGGGAGACATTGCTAATGTATCGTATCCTCCATCAGTCTCTATTGAGTGAATACCTAAATGTGCCCATACCTTAAGATATTAAGCTGTCAAACTGGTAGAAATTGCACTGCAAAAACCAACTTTGATGTACGCATATTATTTGTCCTCTTTTCGTCTTTTCAAAAGTCAATTTTGGTCCTATTCGTAACTTCATTCACAGTTGATGTTAAAAGAGCATATAGCAAACTAAAGCAAACTGAGGCCAAATAACGTCTCAAGACTCAAGTCGACTATCACACGCAAAACAGCATTCAATAGCTGAATTTCAGCTTTAGATATAATGTATTAGTAAGTACTATGGACCGTATTTGTATGCCACTAAGCTACCCTTCCCCACAAGATTTGTATGTGGATTCAAAGATTCAGAAATCCGAAAATGCCTATTATGGAATGCCACTTGTCTATGGACGTTGCGTTTAGCGTGTTGTGGGAGGAAAGTAATATAAAGAACAGCTAAATAAATAGAATGAAGTTCAACATGAGCTCGCAGTAAATGAAGGTATTGGTGTTAGGATTGCTTTTATACTATACAAAAGTGTAAGTTGTCTTTAGTATGTTGGTTTTTAGCAGAATCCTTCAGAAAACTCATTTAAACTTAGTTGTTTGCTCGCTTTTATGTGATAACGTACTTTTCAAACAAGACTTAGCACAAAGAACATATTACTCGGAACTTTCCAAGCGCCAGGCAAC